>DVZL01007816.1:0-10554 GCA_018236625.1 Lasaia peninsularis
TACCGGCTACCCTACCCTTCGGACCGGAACACGACAATGTCATTATGGCGGCAGGAATAGATAAGGCGGTGGATCCCGGGCGAGTTGCTGCACAGCACTCTATCACCAGTGGTCATGTTGGTAGTGACCCAGTTAACCTATATAACATTCGGCATATTTTTTTAAGGATGATATAACTTATGCTTTTAGTATATGAGACTAGTGTCATAGATATTTATCATTAGATTTTCCACGATGACATCAAAATAATTTAATTGGTTCTAGTTGACAAAAGTCACGTTTGCACCGCATTGGATGCCGTCATCCAGTTGGTGACGGTCCCATTTCAATTGACTATAATCATTGATATGAAAATATTATGTTAGATATGATTTCAGATGATATATCAGATAGTTCATCAGTCAGTTTGTAGTTTTAATAATCGCCATTGCAATTGTTAACAACATTTAATTTGTAATAAAATATTGTTTAAATATTTAATAATATTCAAACGTTGGATTGTTCTCGATGATCTTTTAAAAAGTTATAGATATTTTAATTTCTGGAATTAGTTAAAACACTGAAATAATGACTAAAGCTTACCGTTTCACTATTCTTACAAAAACTATTATTTTAAAGATTTTGGTAAATTCGGTTTTATATTTAACTGGCGACCCGTTCCGGCTTCGCACGGGTATACTATACATGTTATATACATAAAAACATACCTTTTGAATCATTCTATCTATTAAAAAAACCGCATCAGAATCCGTTGCTTAGTTTTAAAGATTTAAGGATACATAGGGACAGACAAAAAAGTGACTTTGTTTTATAATATGTAATGAAGCCGGAACATTATAACACATACCATAAACATAATCAAGTTTGTTTTCTAGCACCAATCCATCACTGCGAATATCATTTGTTGACCAAGAGATTAAAATTTAATCATTCTTTTGAAAATTTATTCAGTTTTTTTTTTGTAACTAGATAGCATTTTGGTTATAACTCAAACTTTTAGTACAGTAAAAATATAATAGAATAACTCTTTATTGTAGACCAAAAATTCAAAATAGACAAACATAGAAAATAAAACTTAAGAGACTAAATGATACACAAAGGCGGTCTTATTGCCATATCAGCTATCTCTTCCAGGCAACCTTATGGTATGGAACAAAAGTCATCGAAATATTGTGCATTAAGGTCTTATGAAATCTAACACAATATTAAATTTAGCGCAGTTACGCAGTACCTAAATAAAAATAAAAAAAGTATATTTAATAAAATAAAATCAACAAATATACGAGTATGTCAAGGCGAATCTAGGAATATTATATCTTTGTCTGAAATGATTAATCGTGAATTAATATTACGAAGATGTCCATCCTTGCAACTGGATTGTCCCAGCTTATGAAACTTTAAAGATATATGCGGATAATCTATTATCCTTATTTTATGAATAGAGGTTTTTTTATGGGTTAAGACAGCGAACAAGGACACTGGTCTCCTAATGGTAAGCGATAAACGTGACCTATGGACACCATAGACGAAGTTGGTACATCACTGTCTATGGTCGGGCTTTTAGACCATATCTACCCTACCTTCTGGATTGGAACACGACATTGTCATTATGGCGGCAAGAATAGGTAAGGCGATGGATCCCTACACAGCACAGGTGGTCACGTTGGAAGTGATTCAGTTAATCTATGCTCGCCTACGCAGGCAGCGTCGCAGGCCGAAAGCTAGTAATTATAACATTGCATTCTTAACGCGAACGGTCTTCTTTGATTATTGTCTAAATTGAAGTAAATTCATCTAACATATATTTAGGATTCCGTACCTAAAGGGCAAAAATGGAACCCTATTACTAAGACTCCGCTGTCTGTCTGTCCGTCACCAGGCTATAATTGTAAAACTGTGTTGTCTGTCCGTCTGTTTGTACTCGCCAATCTCTGAAACGACTGTACCGATTTGGACGGGACTGTCAGTGACAGGCAGTAGCTTACGCTACATTTATTTTAGATATGTATAAAATGAAAAAAATGAATAAAAACGCGGACGAAGTCGCGGGCACTGCTAGTCAATAAACAAATAAAATGTTTGCACTAAATTCTATCCAATGATCTTGAGATTATTTAATTCGTTCTCGATCGTGACTACGGCTCAGACACGTTCTACAACGTGTATGCAAATTTTTGTTCTATTTTGCCATTTTTGTATTGGTTACTTCAATGTCAGTGTTCCGCGGATGAATTAAGAATTTACAATGTGAACTCTGAATTCTGTCAGATTTAAATTTCGAATCAGGCTGGTAATTTTTTCATGTTCCACAACCAAAGTGTTAAAACGAGACCCGCTTACTAAGCTCACAAGTTGTATCTCATAAACTGTGATAGCAAGAAAGGTGAAATTTTCACAGATTGTTGTTATTTCTATTGCCGCTATAACAACAAATACTACCCATATAACAAGCGCGTTTTTTTGCCATTCTTAAAAACTACTGGATGGATTTGGATGAAACCTTACAATAATGTAGCTTATACATCGGAGTAACACATAGGCTTGTTCTTAATTGACTATGTTGTTTTTACGCAATAAGTATTATAATTGGGAAAAAAATACGCTTTGATAATTCACAGAAGAATGCGTCAAGGGTCTCCAAAACCGGTGTGTTTGTAGGATGAAAATAATGAATTTGGAGGAAGATAGGTACGAGTGTGTAGGAATCGTGACACTTGCCACTTGATACTTCCTGCCGACCCCGCAAGAGACTTGGCTTGAAGGTAAATATATTTCAGAAAAATAGTCGTAACAGGTTATTGAGACGAAGCGCTTATTTTTATTTATTTATTTATTTAACACTTTATTGTACACATGAGATATTACAGCAAACGAGAAAAATAAAATATAACAAAGAGTACTAAAGGCGAGCTTACAGCTAACCTAGAATGAAAAAAAAACATAAATAAAAAAAAAATGTAGTGCACAAACTAATCAACAATATAAATTAAAAGTATACTAACAGCTAAGTTATTGAACAAAAATACAAAATAAAGTTATACTAACAGGTAGGTAAGTTATTTAACAAAAAATACAAAATAAAATTACACTAACAGCTAAGTTATTTAACAAAAGTTACCGATTGTGACAAGGAATAGGATTAGAAAGGAATGATTCGTCGTTTTTGACGCCTGGTGTCCAGCCGTTTCAGAGGTTACAGGGTACAAACAGGTACTCGGACAAAATTTCTAAAAAATTCTGCTTCTGTATATATATATACCTTATAAATATGCATATGCATCCAGAATAAGGCGGTTATTTTAATATTACATACAGACACTCCAATTTTATTTATTTCTTTAGATGCTATTTGGGTGGGCTAATCTAGTGGATTTGGCTACCATCTGATCTCTGCGACCCAAAAGAGAAAGTAAATTCAATCCCAGGTTAGATGAAATTGGAATAAACGAAGCCGGGTTTCCCGACGATGTTTTCCTTCACTGTAAGAGCACTTAGAAAATGTACTTAAGTTAGAAAAACTCATCTTTACATGGCGGAGTTCAAACATGGACCATTGACCGCCTCGTTACTCTGGGGGTTGGCGTATATGACCAACCGTGAAGCCCGGGTTCGATTCCCGACGGGGACGAGCATTTGTGTGATAAATATAAAATTCAATTTATTCTGGTATCTATTTAAGTATTTCTATGTAAGAGTTTACTTGTCTAAAATTAATAAAGCAAGCATTTAATTTTCTTATTTCAGGGTTAAACCAATATCTGTAATTTATTTTATAAACAGAAGACCACTAAAGTACCGTGGCTCAAGTAACTATGATATTTAGGATGCTAAGTCAGTAGAGATACTGTCGATTTAATTAACGAAAATATCTCGAACTCGGAATAGCTACAGCAATTACGTCAGTGCTTGTCACAGATATACGGAAATGGTACGCCAATTAGTCACACACAAAGTTTGTAATAATGCAAATATCGGAGCGTATTAATACGAGAATTGTCTGTGTTTATGCCAGTCTTCAATTACCGTAGTTGTCGAACATCCATGATCTTCATTTCATATACCTACGTTCTGGTTTACAACTTGGATTTAATTTGTCAAAGGATAACTGGGATTGTATATGAAATGAATGAATGAATTAATCTATACATATAGTAAAAACCTTTCCCTTGAGTCAATCTATTCATTTAAGAAAACCGCATCAAAATCCGTTACGGAGTTTCAAAGATTTAAGCATACATAGGGATATAGGGACAGAGAAAGCAACTTTGTTTTATACTATGTAGTGATGTAGAAGAATGAATTCGGTACATTGAGGATATATAAAAAAATCAGATCGAAGCGACCAAAAATGAATAACAGAACACATTTTTGTCTGTCTGTCTGCATCCCGGCCACGACTCAGACTGAAACCGATTGACCCTATCATCACAGAATTTTTGAGGTAGGTTATATAGGTATAGGTATAAGCTACTTTTTATCCCTTTTACTTAAGGGGGTCCGCAGTAGAGGGGATAAACCTAAAATATAATTCATGAATACGTAGTCCGATTTCATTGACTGCTTTTTAGTTGAATAGAACGTAACTTACAAACTATGTTGTAATTTTTTCAAAGTTGTAAATTATGTAGTTCAAAAATTACAGCCATAACAACTCACACTACATATTACAGTCGAAATGACAATCGCAAGTCGAAACCCGAAATGGAATGGGATCTTTCAACGTATAGATTTCTTCATCATTTTAATCATGTGATTATCATCATCATAATCGTAATCTTCTAATCATAATCATACTCCTTCTTATTATTATTCTTCATCATCATCATTATTTCATCATTAGATCACTCAGACTAGACTATATTTTGTCAGTCGGTAACTTATGTTCCATTATAGATGGTATGGTATGAACCATTATAGATGGTTAGTAGGTGGTAGTTTGACGATTGGTTCAATATTTTTTGAGATACTAAAATTTTAAAAATGCCTTTATCACATGTTAATAAAGTTGAAGCCCAGAACATCGTATGTCAGAGTCGAACCACACTCCACCATAGAGACGACTTGACTGATTATAAATAAGTGTACAAAAACAATGTACAATCAGTTCCAAAAGTCTATTTGATTTTGATATGGTTTCAATGGATATCGATATCCATCCGATCTATATGTATTATCGGATCCGATGTATCCGATAATATAATAATATGAATTGACTAAATTGTAATTATTCATATAATAATATGAACTATAAAATGAGAATTTCAAAACAAATGTTTTGAGATTATGAACTTTTCAAAAGTGAAAACAAAAACTTAAGTATACACAATTTTACCAAAAAAAGTTACTCCCTAATAACAGTTAAAAAAACCGCTATGAATTATCCTGTTATAGTTATTAAATATGATATTCTTAACCCGTTTCACTTTTTAAAAATCAATGAAAGCTGATATTTATATTTTTTCCGTTCCACGAAAAATTATATTTTTGACTAAAACCATATGCCCGGTGTAGTGGGAAATACGAGATGAAAGAGATATATAGAATAGAAAATATTTAAGTGAGATCATGCGAGCGGTATTTTTGGCGCGTCGATACAGTTTTAAAATTTACCACCGGATTGGAACATGGCCGTTCTATACCTCCGACTACAGTTCTACTCACAAAATCTATAAACAACTCTATCCCAAGTCTTTTTATAATTTTAATTATTTTTATTGGCACGAAGTTCTTTATCGCGCTTTGTGAAAGCGCTCACGAAAAAATACCCACTGTGTGGATTACTATAGCGAAAAGTGTTGTGTTATCATCGATTAATTAGTGAAGGTATTGTAATAAGAAAAATAATCGTAAACTTCGTTCCATCCGGGTGTCCCTTGACACCTTTCAACTTTATTATGTTATTAAAATAACAGGATGAAACTGTTCCAGTTTAAATAGTAGCGTACTCGTTGATTTGCACCTAATTGCTATCACTTTGTCATATGAGATCGCAGCAACTGTAACATGGTATCTATAGGACTTGGTTGTCTTATACCATCAAGATAGACGTGTGCTTCTTAACTGTATATAAAAATTAAAACGAAAAAGAGTATTAAAAACGACTTTTTTGTTGAATTTAAATCTATACAAATAAATATAAATGGAGTATCTGTATGTAATATTAAAGTAACCGCTTTTTACTAAACGCACATTTATTTTTACAAAAACAATTTTTTTTAGAATTTTCGTCTGTCTGTCTGCTTGTACCCGGTAATCTTTGAAACGACTGGACCGATTCTACGGGAATTTCACTGGCAGGTAGGTGATGTAATAAAGAACAGCATAGGCTACTTTAATTTTAGAATTTTATTTTAAAAATGTGTAAAATAAAATGGTCAGTAAAAAGTCGCCGGCACAGATCTACTAATACAATACAATAACTGTTATTGTTATAACAGTGATAACGGTATATGTTATTAGTTATTACAAACGTTTCTGCTAGAAATCGCTTATAGTATATTTTTAGCAGCTAGACATACTAAAATAACCATTTCAATGCTATATTTATGACTCATTAAATGGCTATTATATAACAGTTTACATGATTTGGGATTAGATATCCCGAATTGATACAAATCAACTAAAATTAATATCCTAAATGCGACCCGACTTCATCGATTTCTAGCCTAATGTATTTTCTAATGGATAAAGTTTCTAAACTACATTATTAAATTACTTTTTCATAAATATAAGTGATTCAGTAACTCTGTTAGATCTCTATCTATTTAAGTGCTGTCATTTTATTGAATTATGTATGGTAACACATGTAAAAGCGTTTCAAGAAAGATCATTAGAAAAAGAAAACAATTGGAGCATGACAGTGACAGTTTTAATTCTTTTTACTTTACAATAGCATGCGATGACATATTATTATGACGTATCAAATAATAAGTGTCATTAATCATTATTTAAAAATAGAATGGCAACTTTTGGTAGAATGCTGTGTAGCAACTGGCATCCACCTTCATTTCTATAATACCACCACCACCATCACCATAATAACAATTTTAGGAATATTTATGCTATTTATGCCCTCTTCAGTGGGGTAGGCAGGGATGTAAACAATTATATTGTGTCTTTATTGGGCTAAGTTTACTTTCACTCTTTACATTAATATAGTGTCTATAGGCTACTACCATAAGAAAAATCGGGTACATTCTCGCTATTTCACCTCATGAAAGGCTAAATAAAAATTCTGTATTATTTGGTCAACCTTACTCCCTACGAATTTCGCGTATCAATTTAAAGGCTCAGTTGCCGGTTTGTCATATAAAAAAAATCTTCGATACACTTTTTGGGTTCCCTGAATACTAGACGGGAAATTTGCATAGAAATTATTTGGAAATAGCCAACTCTATTGAAGTGTCGCAGTGCGTAATACCATGCTGCAGTTTCATCTAAGCCTACATGCACAAAATAATAGGACATCCTATCTTACTGAAAATTTAATAATAGTAGCCAATTTTGTGCTAGTTTGGGCTCGTAGGCCTTACAGTGAGATGATCCTCACCCCTTACATTCTATATAACCTTTAAAATACTGACTCAATTATGTAGGTAATAACTTTATAATAATTGCATATAAGTGTTGCTTAGACATACTAAACCAACTTTCAAGTTATTAGAATAATACCTGGGACCCGAGAACTCGGATTTCCGGCATATTAAGGCACCCGATTTCCCAACTGAGTATTCTAACTACGTAAATGGTGGCGAAGGTGGGCGAAGAAGATTTTTATTCAATGAAAACACGATTATAGGGCGTTTTCAGTAACCTATCAATTAAAAGAGATAGGGCTACCGTAACCAGGCAACCACTGTTATTTTTAAATAATAATAAACATATCTTCGCAACAAAACTATAGTAGGTAACTAAATTTTTGACTAAATTTCAAGAAAATCTTTGGAGCCATTTCCAATTTACATATTTACTAGCGACCCGCCCCGGCTTCGCAAGGGTATACAATACATATTATATGCATAAAAATCTTCCTCTTAAATCACTTCATCTATTAAAAAAACCGCATCATAATCCGTTGTTTAGTTTTAAAGATTTAAGCATACATATGGACAAACAGAGAAAGTGACTTTGTTTTATAATATGTAGTGATTTATTTATTTATACTTAAAAAGTAATATATACTCGTATTACTATATACCTACATAATTACTTTTGTAGTAAGTGTCCTATCATATCCTATCCTTCAATCTGGAACTCGACAATGGGGAGCACTGACATTATAGAGCATTAATACTAATCATTATGTCGTGTTACTTACTGTTCTTTAGGCGTAATTTTGTCAGCTACCCTATCCTTTAGACCGTAACAAGACGGTAGGGAGCACTGAATTTGAAGTGGGCTGTGCACTGGGCTGTGGCACCAATCTGGATAAGTCAACGCAAAACAATTGAAAATACCGTATCTCTACAATTGCAGTGTAATTGAATGAATTTTATTATAATGATTCACTCCACTTAGCAAGCTTAGAATTCAACTAATTAGTCCGGTATCGAGTAAAATAATCTTTATACGGCCTTTGAAAGGTTGCCAGGATTTTGATAATTATAGCGAGTGTTGAGTATTTCTCTTTGATCAGAGTTTCGTTGTTTTTGTTTATGACTTATATATTTTAAGATTTCCGTTTAATTGGGATAAGACTGCTAATGACTTATTCAGACGATAAGGTGACAGCGTGCTCTGAATTTTCAATGCAAAATAAATTCTGAATTTAATTGTGATTGTTCTAATTTATAATTGATATTCTTATTTTTATTTGTTTTTCCAATTATGTACATTAAAATACTTTTTATAATATTTTTGAGTCTTGGATTTGATCGTCTCTAAGCGTAATTGGTAGACTTTAATGGACAAGGTCTCAGGTTCGATTCTCGATTTTTTTGGTCTTTATCAATTAATTTGAAAAACATAATGTTACAATATTTGATTTCTGTTCAATATGGCGACGGACTTGCCATCATGGGATATAATATCGTCGGTCAATCATGGATGCATAAGTGTTTACCTCTGCCCACCCCTTGGGGGTAATACTGTTTTTACGGCGTGGCCATATTGTTTTTGGATTTGTTTTCTTTAAATAAAATTCGTATAGACGTGTCGCAAAAATATATATTTTTATATTTTAATTTGAAATAAATAAATCAATATCATCACGTCCATATCCCTGAAAGGGTAAGTAGGTATACATATATGCACCCACGATTAGCCGATATTAGGTCCCATGATATGACAGGTGGCAAGTCAATATAATCGCAAAGTTCATTGGTACAAGGTCGGATTCGAACAGGAATTATTGTAATGGAAGTCCGAAGCACGTACCATTGGGTTTTTATTCTATAATTTTATTTTTACTTTTTCCTCATGTTGGTCTGGCTCCCCTGTGTATGATAGACCATCTGCTCCCCTACCAGCTAGCTCGTAAAATGCGAGCATTGATTAACTGGGTCATTTCCAACATGACCACTAACAGTAGAGTACTGGTAGGGATCTACCGCCTTACCTATTCCTGCCGCTATCATTACATTGTTGTTTTCCGGTCCGGAAGATAGAGAAGCTGGTAAACTTGTACATACCATATAACAGCTCGACCACAGACAGTGGCACACCTACAACATCCATGGTGTCCGTAGGCCACAGTCAACATTACGATCCCACGTGGCTTGAAAATTATGAAGATATTTTGATCATGAGCACTTCATTGTAGTAGTAGTTTTTTATGGCTTTGGACATTATCCATTAGCATATGTTTTTAAATTTTTTGATATTTTTTTTGCAACTCTACCCGGGACTTCTTTCAACGATGGTCTGATATTGAAAGTTCTTTTTCATCCCTCATCTGAAAATGACGACTTTCCACCCATTGTGATATACGATGTTGCAAATTTTAGGCTCAGCGAGCAGAAAAATAGTATACACTTCGCGGGCAGTAAAATGAGAAAAGCCTCAGACAACATGTAAAAAATTCAAAATAAGCCAGCCAGGGGCAAATGAACTAGCACACGGAAAGTACCGAACGGCATCCATCAACTGTATATAAAAACAAAAAAATCGTGTTTTAAATATTTTAGTAGTGTATAGCTTGCGCTAAACCATGTTAGGGTTCCGTCCCCAAAGGAAAAACGAAACCCTATTACTAAGGTTCTGCTGATTGTCTGTCTGTCACTAGGCTGTATCTCTTAAATCATGATAGCTAGAGACGTAAAATTATCACAGAGGGTGTATTTCTGTTGCCGCTGTTACAAAAAATACTAAAAATATGTAGAATAACTTAGGTGCTTTAATATTATAAACTTCTTTTTTTTCTGTTTTTACATACATTTCTATAATGGGTACGAAATCCTTCGTGTGTGAGTCAAACTCGCATTGCTAGATTTTCAAATATCAAATTACATTCATGTACTGTATCTAAATATACATATACCTCCCGTCACGAGAAGCTATAATTTTTGTAAACAAACTTCTTTTACCAAGAAAATATTTTTACTGCGTGACAATAAT
>DVZL01007817.1:0-10553 GCA_018236625.1 Lasaia peninsularis
ATCCCGGAAAATAGATAGGATTTTTCGTGGTAGTGAAAATTGTGGAGTAAGTCGACGAAAAAACTGCCGTA
Organism: Lasaia peninsularis; assembly: GCA_018236625.1. NCBI lineage: Eukaryota > Metazoa > Arthropoda > Insecta > Lepidoptera > Riodinidae > Lasaia > Lasaia peninsularis. The sequence goes on from DVZL01007817.1 coordinate 72, forward strand.
TGTTAAAGCTTAAATGAGCTTAAAAAATATATTTCCACCCGTGCGACGCGTGCCGTGGCGGGTCGCTAGTCCACAATAAATTAATAGTCAAATAGTTTCTTTAATTAAATCCTGTAATAAAAATTAAACAACAAATAAAATTAATAAATAAAAAATATGATATGTATTACATAAATAAAATTACTATTTAATATGTATTTTAAAATTAAGCAAAGGAAGTCACAGTGAGAAAGTATTGTTATGGAAAAGGAGTCTTTAAGGAGGAGATAACTTAGAACTAAGCTTGAAATAGAAAGGAATTGTTAGGAATAACACAAAACACATGTAAAGAGATATGGATACTGGACAGCGTTAAATAAAGATAGTAATCGATAACAAGAATAATTAAATGCCGATAAAACGAGTCAAAGTCGAAGATTAAAGGTCCAATTATTCAAATTTTAATGCAAGCAGTATTCGTTTATACCGCTCTACGAATTAACATGAGATTGCTTATCTTCTTTGTATTATACAGCCCTTAGGTACGCACAGATCTCTGATATAAATTATCACTTTATGGCGAGCCCGCACAGGAGAAGCCGCATGCAGGCAATAAACACGTAAAATGCATGACCAATCAAAATACCAATGTCGGGTCACGCACACAACCTGACACCTGTAGACACTGTCCTGTTATTACACGATTTGTGCATGTATGTGTGGGCGAGAAATGCATTAGTTTTGTTTGTGTGCAGATTGAGGCTACTCACACAGAGATCGCGGCCGCTGAGATGGAACACGCGGCTGAGGGATAACTGAGGGCTTGTGTTTGTTGTGGAAATCATAACAGGGATAAGCCTATATTAAAATGTCATTAAAGGTGTGATTCCGTTGGGCAGACGTTATATGTTTTATGGAGAATACGTGTGACGTTTGGAACTAATCATTATTCGTTACCGAGTTGTAAATATTTAAAGAATCAAATAACTGGACGGAAAGGTTTACGGACAAAAACGCGAAGCTAAGAACCCTCCCTATCTTTACATTACGCAAAAGAAAAAAAAGAATTTATTGAACAAGTCCACCGACGATTTTTCCTTATACTAGCGATTCGACCCGGTTTCGTTTCGATGTTAACTGATATATTCGTCCTTATTATCTTGGGCATTTTGACGAAGTGCTCGCTGTCACCCAACGTTATATCAGTAAGCTGTAGAATAAAGTAAAAAAATGAATAAAAGAAAAATATTTTTTGATTACCTACGCAATTGCTAAAAGAAAAGAAATTAGACATATTTATATGTGCCTACATACAGTCTTGTTATTGCTCGGTGTAAGAATTTATTGTAAGAAGAGGGAAAAAGTGGCGTGGCACGTTAAACAGATTATATGCTTGTGTTATAGGTACCAACGATACCAATACATAGAAGCACTTTAGTATAATATACCGATATCAATATGATAAGCACAAAAACACGGAAATCCAGACACATAATATGTTCATAGCGCAAGTGCCAGGCTCGTTGGGAATCGAAACTGAGCCTCGGAGTTGATTGGTGGTGCGAGTTAACTAGCCTTTCTAGGCAATCATATAATATTAAAAACTGTATTGCATCACGAACTTGATGTAAATACCTGAAAGAAAAAGAATCTCATAATGCATTTTTGTTTTCTTGAGAAAAGAGAGCGAAAAAGAACTCAAATCTCGGCATAGAAGATCTCAAGTTAAAACAGCTTTTTCATTGTATAAGCATATAAGTTTTGTAATAACATCATGAATAACTTTTGATTTTGGAGGCGTCTTTTATAAAATCTCCCAACAGGTTTGAATTTTCCTTACATAATGATACCCAATTTATTGTGTAAAGTAACTGATTATAATATGTATAAGTTTCTTTGGAATCATTTCATTTATTTGTAAAGACCGAATTAAATCCATTTTTAAATGTATTGCGAACAGACAGACGAACGGGCAAACGCAACCGTGGGGACTTTGATTATAAAAAAAGGCAAACAAGCAAATGGATTTCGTGATTGTAAGAAATACAGATGGATGGATGAAATGGAGGATACAAAGTTTAGTAAGTATTTATATTATATCCACAAGTTTCTGTCGGCAGCCGTCTCTCAGCGCAAGCCCCCGCCCACATAAAAAATGACATCTAAATAAATCCATTAAAACCGAAGCACGGCGTCGTCTCTTCCTGTCTGTAAGACCTTTGTTTGACTGCTTGTCTGGAGGCGCCTTTATTTATGTTTTGACAGTCAACTGAACCTACTGAACTCTTGATTTGTGATGGGAAACATACTTAAATATTTAATTAAGCGACCGTATGGCTTGTCAGACGCTCTCAGGCGGCGCTGCTTTTATTACGAGTTATTGAATACATTGCTTTCATAGATGAATTAATTCTTTTTTTGTCATAATGTTCTAACTGTCTGTGATCTTTGAAGTAGTAGCGGCCACGTGATTTATTTATAAAACATATATAATAAAATTGCATCCAAATATTGTACCGTCGAAAAATATATCAGTTGCTGAAATAGCTCTTTAGTTGTACGTATGTACTGACCTACTAACTACGGTAACTGTAACTACTTATATACGTTAGAAAGTGGCTGTGGAAAGGTAATTCCGTAAAAATACTTATAAACGCGACGTATCCGGAAAGTCATCAAAATGACTATCCATTTTTTGTAAGTATAATTACGGCGAGCGTATTCGAGAACTGTTTCATTCCAGTTGCTTCTTCAAATGCAATGCAGAACGAAATAAGAAATACTTCCTGTGTTTGGGTCCTCTGTGTAGAATAGACGGTCTGCCTGCCCCGGCCCTGTCCAGCAGTATTTGAAGGTTGTGTAGCGACTACATTACATATTCCTAGTAGCGGTGGATATCACATTACGTATTCCTGCTGCCATAATGACAGTGTCTTGTAATATTGTGCGTTCCACCCGCGTGAAGAAAATCCAGTAATCTTGTACATTGACCCTGACGCTCTGGCCAAATACATTGATGCACCGATACCATCGTATTCGTATCCATAGTAGGGTAATTTCAGTTAAATGTTGCTTACTTAGTAGATTTCTATTTTTGGACTCAATATTACTTTTGACCAAGACAGTTGAGATTCATAGTCCTATTATAAGCGCTGGTCATCACGACGTACCTCTGCTCGCGATATTTCCTCGACTGTTATCTTTTCTATTTGGCTTTTGGCACACCTGTATGTTATCGCATGTATTAAGTAGGATGTTTTGATTTTTTGATTTGATTGAGGAATATTATTAACTATGAAGTTCTAGGTATCTGTAACTGGAATGGAACGCGGCCACTTACTGACAAGATGTGTCAAAAGAAACTCAGATACATTGTCTTTTTTATTTTTTAAAATACAATGTTTCTAATTACAGTACTACGTAGTATTACGTTGTACAAATTTATATTATAATGGTATGAGGAGTAAATATTAGTATAATTTTTTATTTACTAAGTAGACAGCTGCATTCTTCGCTGGCGGCCGGTGGGGGCGAAGAAACGGACTGTAATGAAACTAACGCCATCTGTTGTTATATTACAGGAATTACATTTTTATCTTGTATTTTTCACTAACACAATGTGTTGCATCTTTTAAAGAATACACTTATTTTGACTATACCTACTTACCTCAAAGAGAGAGAGAGAGAATATTTGCGTATTCTTCATTTACACCGCGATATTGACTTGAGGATAGAGTACATAGCAGGTTGTAATCAGCTGTTGTATTTCGGTTAAGGGGTCTTCTTTCGGTCAAAATGGGGAGCCGGTAGCCGGGAAACATATGCAAGTCTAGGTTTGGGATCACAGCTTTTAATTAGCACCGTAACGTAAACAACAATTGTTATTAACCGTATTACAAATACTTTAATGCTATAATGTCCATGCTCGCTATGACTTTCAGTTTAGTGGATAATTTTATAGTAATATAAAATTATCCACTAAACTGTAACTAAACTAAACAAATATATATATATTTGTTGTAGGTAAGCCAAAACACGAAAATTTAACAAAAGTTACACTTTATGTAAAAGTTATAAGTATTTATAACACGGCAATCAAATAATCCAGAAATATTTAAATAATTTTATTAATGCATCAGGCATATTACCCTAATTTCAATCTCAAGTGGGCAAATTTTGCGTAGGTATCAAAAATAATTCGCTTATCCTCAAGGTTCATAAGCGGAAACAACAGGCGTATAAGTAGGTAGGTACCTAATATGAATCCATTAAATGTGGTAGCAGTAAAACACTGATTCATTAAAATACTTATAACCAATTTCTTTTATTGATAACTAGCTGACCCTTCGATTTTCGTACCGCCTAACAGTCAATTAAAGTTGTGTTAACTTTCAGTTAAACTAATTTAGGTTTTGATGAACATAATACAATGTTATAAAATAAATACTAATACAGATAGATATAGAAAGAATACTAGCTGTCGCCCGCGGCTTCGCCCGCGTATGACTATCATACAAACAAAATCTAGGGAAAAGTAAAATGAAAACGAATCGGTCATATTTATATGTTGTCAAAACATTTCCATACAAATATTCATCCCCTCATTTAACCCCCCCCCCCTTTTTAGCAGTAAAAAGTAGCCTATATCCTTCCTCAAGGCCAACTCTATCTTTGCACCAAATTTCATCAAAATCTGATCAAAAATAACGAAAATGAATAATACATACAGAAACAGATCAAAAATACGAAAATATTTTCTTTAGCTGCGATTTATGTGATACTTGTTTGTACGATCTCCTGCCCTCCTCTGTCACACGCACTACTCATTTGAAATCTCTATTATGCTATGTTGACAATCCTGTGGTAAAACTTTTAAGTCATTATATAGATCATTTCAATATCAAATTGTAATAAGATTAAAACAAACAAACTTGTCATTAGTACTGTGATGTCCATATCTAACACTCTGTCAACATCTATTGTAATGTGTTGTCCATTTGTTGGTATTGCTTATAATATGTGTCTGTTTCAGGTGCTAGATATATTCCAATAAAAAGGGAGCTTCATTTACACCAAAAATTCGAATATAGGTATTACAACTTGTTTTTGTCACTACGTAGATATTGCCTCACACACAAATCACATTGCCTCAGGCAGTGGTCAAAAGCCATAAGAAATAAAAAAATACCAAATGTTTGACATTAACAAAATATTTATTTTATTGAAAATTATTCATGTTTCATAATTAGGTATTCATCGAGTTTTCATTGTTTTAAGATGTATACTGCTATTAGGGGGGGAGACAAATCCAAAGAATCAAAAACCATGAGAATTGGTCCAGCAGATCTCGAGTTATACGTGTTGTAACAAATCCGTCTTTGTTTTATATAGATATATCATATTTGAAAACCGAAAAGTTGGTGCTTCCCAGTTTGCTTAAATGAACATTCATATTGGTTGACATACCACGACCAAACTGCACGCGTATTATCCGAGGGTGGTGTTTCTCCGAAGCTGGCGTGTTTGTATGGAGATAGTAATTAATGTGGAGTGGCAAATATGTAGGCATCGAGACAATTAGCACTCGGAACCCCGCAAGGGACTTCGCGTAAAGTATGTATGTGTATGTATTATAATCAAAACCTATTTAGTAGTAATCACTACTAAATAGGTTCAATCGAATTACACTTAATAATATAGTAACAGACAAAATATTATCGAAATGCAATTAGTTGTTTCAGTTAATCCACGTCGCGTCGTTCGATCGAGCCTTCAGTATGGCAATGTTATTTCTTAGTTCTCCTGTGGTCATTTAAAACACTGTTCCTTAATAACAAATTGCTTAGACACTTATCCTCAAAAACAATACAATGTTATTCGTTTTGTGGTCCTGAATATCTGAAGATTAATCATCAATACTACTACTTCTTTTAGTCTTTAACACGTAAACAGCGACACCAAAGCTTAGAGCATGTCTAAATGAGAAGTGTAAACAAGCGAACGGTACCATACAGATGCTACATGAAACCTAAGCAAATAGGAGTTCGCGTAATACTTGCAAACGCATAACAACCAGCAGGTTGACCTCCCTCGCCTCCCCTTTCGTTCAGGTGTCGGAAGAAGTTCGGAGAACGTGTTCGGGAGTGAGGGGTCAACGAAGATTGGTGCACAAGTAGGCAGTAACCTAACCGCATTAGAGCGCTCGGCGTCGCGTGACGAGCAGTACATTGACCGCAATACTCTTTGTAAGCAATTACTACTAGCTACCGTAAGGCCGACTTCACAATTATTATTAAACACCTTTTTATGCTGAATAGCACAAAACCATTAATTTTGGATATTAAAGAAATCTATAAGAAAATGGGTCTAGGCGACTATAAATGGGTAGCAGATTTTTATTTCGTTTACCTAAGGGGTTTCCGTGGGAGAGAGGATGAAGCCAAACTCTAAACTTGGCTATAATTAATTAACGCGTAGTCCGATTTCATTTTTTTGTCTGTCTGTCTGTATCCCGGTCGCAATTTACGGTATAACTATGAAGCCGATCGTGGCGAAATTTGGCTAGCGAGAAGACTATGTTTTGAGGTATGTATATATATATATATCATAATACTGTTTACAGGCTTTATCTCGATTACTTTAGTGGTCACGAGGGAGAAGGGACAAAGTCGAAATCGACTATGGTTCACGAGCGCGCTGATCAATTTTTTTTTTTCGACGGAATATAGTGTACAGGTTATTAACCTTTTTTCAAGTCATGAGTTTTGTCGTTAAGAACTTATAGCGTAAACAACTCTCACACGGCCTAATAGCCAATCATAAGTTTAAACCCAGAACGTAGAACCTTTGAATGTATATGTCATCTTAAACAGGATGATGGACTTTGCCAGGCGAGCTCTGTAAAGATAATTTGAACCGTTATAAAATAAGAACAGCCTCAGGTCACATGGTAATTGTGTATAACACAAACATGTGATTTGAGAGATATGTTATTTACAGACCGAGAAGTGTAGGTTCCGTAGGTGACGGTACGTTATGGTCTATAAGGTCATCCACAATCAAAAATGTTCTGTCAGTAACTGACTAACAAATAAATACTTACCATTAATGTTGACGCTCTGTATTTAGTTGTAATACTGAGCTTAAAATTATTTTTTTATTTTTAGTTTAAAAGTCTTGATAATATTGTTAAGAAAAAAAAACTACAAGTTTTCATATCTGAATTAATTCAATAAATATGTTTAAAGAAATAAAGTAAAAAAATAATAACTTTTATTTAAATACATGAAAAAAAACTTAATTTAGTATTTTTAAATATACGAACTGAAATAATGCTAACATAAAAATATAAGAAATTAATATTTTCTGATAGTTGTTAGCACTATATTTCTTAATAGTTTAACATTATAATATGTACATACATATTACATATACATACGTGAATATATCCATTAATTAAAATAATTTTGTTTAATTGCTATTCCAGTATGAAGTTCCTGTGGCCACGACCTAACAGTAAGTCCATTAACTGGGCTGCCCCCTACACGACAGTTACGTCCATCCGACAGCGTTCGTGACCAAGCCGAAACACCTCTCATCTGACTGGGCCAGGCTTGAAGCTTCTGTGGCTTTATCACCAGCTCTTTGGCACCAGATAACATCTATATGATATCATTGTGACAGCCGTAGCACCTCTACCTATCCTTGAGGCGGGATGCTCCCGTGGCGTATTCGTCATTGATGCGGTGTCACTACCACGAGACATCGCACGGCAACGTGACAAAACACTCAGCTGACTGTCAGACTTGCTAATCTCTTGCCCTTTTTTCGTTTCAAGTAATGAAAATATAAACAATCAAACAAATTTCCTGATAAAATAAAATACCTATTTTCACTCATGTTGTTGAAATTTATCTAATACCTTTAAAATTCAATACAAAGCTAAATTTCGCCACATTTTCTTAAGTTAGTACAGCTCAGTTGGGAAATCGGGCGCCTTAAAACGAGGAATTCCAGGTTCAAAACCCAGCCCATTCGATACTTTTTTCTTTTTTTTTTGAGTTCCTTCTTTTTGTGAGAAAACTGTTCCTAGAAGCCCTACAGAAACAAGAAAAACATTGTAAAATATGTCAAATACAATTACAAAAAAATGTGATGTACTAACATAACACCAAGCAAAGCTCGGTCATCCTGGGACTGTATATAAATTTGGCAATTCGTGAGTAGAAAAATGTTAATTAGATACCATATAACTAAATATTAACAATTTTGTTACAATTCATTCATTCTAAACTAAGTATGTTTATTCAACAATTAAACGATCAATGATATCGGACTGCATGTTCCTGAAATATAGTCAAATTAAAATTTTAGTTTTTTCACTTACGTAAACGGTACAAAAAGTAGCCTACAACCTACCTCGGGACGTTAGCATCATTCATCACGATTGGTTTAGTAGTAGGTAGTAGGTTAGCACGAGTCGTGGCCAAGATACAGACATACAGACGGATGACAATAATTCTAAAAAAATCAGAAATACCGTCCGTTTTTAGACGGATGGTTTTTTTAATGTACAGAATTCACTTTTCTACAGTTTTTTTGCCAATGGAGGGCTGTCAAAACTGAAGTTAGGTAGAAGACAGAAGAAGTTTTTGGTGCTATGTCATCTGCATTGGTGGTGATGGTGAAACTGGAAGCTGATGTGGTGAGCCTTTATAAGAGCATTTCACCAGTTACCCTTAAGTTATGACCGCAGGAAACTGGCACCATCATGTGTCTGTGTGTGTAATATTGTGTGTACCTACCTATGTGTGTTAAAGATTGGCTATATAATAATCAGCTGACTTTGAATATTGAAAAAACTAAATTTCTCCCTTTCACAAATACTCATGGCAGAGCTCCTATGCTAACAATTAAAATTCACACCATATTCATTAAAATTCAGTAATAGGGAAAATAGCGATTGCTCCAACCTAGAATGTGTACTTAAAATTAAATACTTGGGTGTTATTCTAGACCATAGGTTAAGTTGGAAGCCCCATATTGACACGTTGTACAATCGGGTTCGGAAGCTGATTTATGTTTTTAAAAGATTAAGAGAAGCAGCTGATCATAAGACCATTCTCCAAGTTTATAACGCATTATGCAAACCAATACTCTCTTACTGCATTACGTCATGGGGGGGCATGCACTACGCATTTATTACCCTTGGAACGTGTGCAAAGGGTAGTTTTAAAGGTTGCAACTAAAAGGTCTTCACTCACGCACACACACACACACACACACAAATTATAATTAATTTATCGTATTTTGTAACATGGAAGAGGAAGCAGTATCTACAACACAAGTTATTACTTAGTGTAGGTACTGCGTATCAATGAACGTAACATTAAAGTAAAATTGTTTAAATGATTGTTTAAGGTTAAAAAAAATACAATATTTGGTGCAAAAATAAATATTATTATTATTATATTCTCTAATATACTAAATTTATTATAAAATAAATTTTATTCTATTATCAGCTCGGTGCAGGTCGGCTTAAAAATAGGTTCGGATCTTCTACTAATAACCTTTCTGCTGATGCAGTCAGGGAGTAGTAATGCAGTTTATCGCAGTGGGAGAAAAATAACTTATTGCAGTGGGGGAAAAGTAGCCATTTTCTTTCCAGTGGCCAGAAAATGTTTTCTTTATTTAAAAACATTTTTATAATTTACTTGATCAATGTGTGGACGTAGTTGTCATGAAACGGAACGCCATTGCAAAATATTGTTACCCGTCCCTGAGCAAGGGAAATTTAAGACACCTGTTAGAAAGGGAGCTACCACTTTGCTTTAGCAAAATCCAGTAATACTATCGTTATCTCTGGTGTAGTCCAGAGCTTCCCAAACTTATTTGTCTACTTTGAAAATCAGTTATTTTATTGCGTCCCGTATTTATTATTCACTTTAAAAAAACTCAATAACATTCGTTTCGACTGGAATTTTTTCTGGACCCCTCACCGCCTCCTTCTAGGTCTCCAGCGCTCACAAGGGGACATTATCGCCCACTTTAGAAAATACTTGTGTAGTCTAATAATGGGATTAGAAGACCGACAATTCTGATGCTAATAAATGCCTATCAGTGTTTAATCCACCAGAGAGTTAAACCTTTTAGACAAAAATAGCAGCTAGTCTACCATCAAAACCGGTACATGACAATGGCAAATATAAACACTACAACAAACATGTTGATAAGGTGGTAATGTACAGAATCTTTTTTTAGGACTCTACTTACTGGTAAGTATGTAATAGTAGATTAGTGGCCAAGGGCTGTAAGGCATCAATTGTAGCCCGAGATATTTAGACGCACGAGTGCAGCGAGGGCGTCTATAGTTCGAGGGTGCAATTGCTGCTTACACCCGAGCTAACTACTCTGTTTTACATCTCGGTTGTGAGGTAAGTAGAAAAAAATCGGCATTACAAGAAAAAGTATGTTAAGAATAGTCTCGGATTCCATTTCCATTGT
>DVZL01007818.1:0-10552 GCA_018236625.1 Lasaia peninsularis
ACAGCACTCTACTACCAGTGGTCATGTTGATAGTAACCCAGTTAACCTTTGCTCGCCTCTTACGAGCTGCCTGGTAGGAAGGCAGTTGGACTATTCTACATAGAAGACCCGGACCAACACGGGGAATATTATTTCTATATATTCATATCGTTGTCTAACACCCATAGCACAAGCACATAATTTTCTTACTTTGTGGTTAGTTAAATTGTGTAATTTGTCCAGGGATTTTTTTTTATATTCCACCTTGAAAAAAACATATGTTATGCTGATATTTTAACGGTTTGCTGCTGTAAAAAATGCTGTTTTTTATTTGTTTCTGCCACCACAATGTGAGTGCTTACGACCGTCGTGTTTGAGTGTTAAGGTGGATAATTTACTTAAGCAAGAAACCTTCAGCATCATTACCATTTATAATGTATCTAACTGGATTCGCCTGGTTTCTTTGAATTATGTTATGTGATATGATTAAATGTTTTATTTATTATAATATTTATTTTATATTTCAGATGACACCAGCGTTGACAACTATAGCAATGTTTTTATCGGATGAGGTTCTTCGAAAAACGATGATTAACGTTTTTGTATTCAATAAAAATGAAGTTGTATCTAAAAAGGAGTAGGACGGTTTCATTTTACGTCCAACAGTTTTAGCGGATATAATTTGAACTTTTAAGTGATTTTCAAGGTAAGAGTATACTTAGAAGAGCCGCAGTAACTACAAAAGCTGCATCCATCTTACAAAATATTGTACAGAAATTGTATGCAAAAAATAATCAAATTAACTACGAATAACTTATAAACTCATGTAATTAAAGTGCTGTAGGTATACAGATTCAATAACGCAGAATTTTGGTCGTTGTCAAGTTTAGTGCAATTGATTCCGCAAATGCAATGAGATTATTATTTTCATGATCATGAATCTAACTCATTTGAGAGAGCTTATGCTTGCTTATTTTTCCACCTCACTTAATACATGAATGATTCGTAGTATTAACGCCGCATTTTGACATTATAGCTGCATTATGGCAATTATGCCATAGTGCAGCAATTTTCTCATAAATTAATTAATTATGAATAACTGCAAGGGTTCGATAACAGCGGCGTATCAGCTCATTCAGCACATCTATATAATATCTTTATAGTCGACTATAGTACGTTTGCGTTAAGATTGCAGTACTTCAGCAATAAAGGTGCATCATTAGGATTATTATTAGGGTATAAAAGTTTCATTTGAAATAATGACTAACTGGTATCTGTAAATTTGACTTTCTAATTATAAGTTATTTGATTGTCTAACAAGCCAGTAGGTAATAATGAAATACTACTTTCTTAAAGCGAATATAAGTACTATATATTTTGTATTATTAATTTTAACCGTCAAAATAATTTTGACTGTGTCCTTAGGCTTGCTTAGTATATTTTTTTTATAGTATAAGACAGCGAACATGCACACGGGTCTCCTGATGGTAAGAGACAACCGTGGCCTATAGACACCACAGATGTTGCAGGTGCATTGCTGCCCTGTAGTCGGGCTGTTAGAACTTATGTGCAAGTCTACCGTCAAGTCATTATGGCGGCAGGAATAGGTAAGGCGGTGGATCCCTACCCGGGCGAGTTGCTGCACAACACTCTACCACTAGTGGTCATGTTGGTAGTAACCCAGTTAACCTTTGGTAGGAAGGCAGTAGGTCTATTCTACATAGCAGACCCGGACCAACACGGGGAATATGACATAGGACAGTTTCATAGAGCATTAGCTGAGCCCGACTCTGATGGAGTCAAAATTGTATTTTTTTTTATTAATAACTGTTTAAATACTTGTGGTAAGGGACATTTGTAATATGGTACGATGAATCTGACATACACATAGTGTAAAGGTTATTATGACATAAATATGATTAAAACAGAGTTTAGAGTGACATAGCTAAAATAGTTGAACATAATATATATGGCTTCGTAAACTTTTTTCGAAGGGAAATATATATTTTGTATTTATGTCCTTCTAGTTATAGAAGAATATTCAAGAGTTCAGCCTTTTGGTGGCAACGATAATATTTAACATTAACCTTATCATAATGAGCCTTCCAGAGACATTTGAATGTAGACCTGGAAGCAAAGAAGATAGGAATACCTCAGTAACTAGCAGCTTGTGTTCGTCATGATCCAAATTTACTCAATTTTATATAAAACCTGCATGGTAAACAAACTAAACATACAAAAATTTCTCTATGCCAAGTCCTTTGTGGTGTAGGCAGAGAGTATCAAGTGCATTGTTTCATGATTTTACAGCCGAGTATGTAGAAAATCCTACCTTCCTCCACTGGGCCTGGCTTCCTCCACACTCATCACTGTCTTTGTACAAACAGTTCCAGTTCAGAAGACTTGACATTGTTATTTCCCTCCATCAGCCCATCGCCCTACCGACCTCTTAGTCATACAGACCGCGTCGCAGCCAAATCGCGGGAGATGCACTGGGAACGTTTCAGCGTTTGCTCTCTCGTGCATATTCACTTCGCTCCCTACAAATTCTACCTACTTCCCTTTGTTACTCTCCCCTAATGGGGCTAACATCCACTGTCTACAGCTTCGCCGCCGTCCATTTCCTCCTGTTTTCTCTTTTTGTACCAAGCATTTGCAAATCCCCTAAAAAGCGCGAAGTTCGCTTCCCAGGACACAAGTTCCTCAAATTAGACCGGACCTACCTCATATCAAGTTACAAAGTAAAACGTCCCGCTCTGGTGCGTACTTCGGACAACTCCAAAGGACATGGTCTCGATACTCCTCCGATTCCCCACAGCCGCAGATATCACTGGTCCCAAGTCTCTCAGCCAGCCCTTAAAACAGCCGTGTCTCGTGAGTAACTATTAGGTCACATAATCGGGCACCACTCATTTCGCTTCCAACCTCCTGAAAATATTCGGAAAAAAGCACTTAAGGTTCCTCCCCCTCGACTCACCGTCCCAACGCTCCTGCCATTTAACCATCGTCCTCTACCGAGCGCCCATATTACGATCCCACTCTCTCCTCATATCAGTAAGATCAGTTGTCCTTAACGTTTCTTTAAGCCCCGCACGGTCTACCTTCAGGTCAGCAGGCAAGACATCCGCCAGAACTGCAAGAGCAGGCGTACTCACTGTCCGATGTGCTTTAGTAAGCAGGATCAGTGAGGGCCTTTGCGCCCTTAACAATCTACGCCTAACAACGAACATTGAGACCCTGTGTCGCCAGATGGAAGCGGCGTACGTCAGGGTCGCAATAAATGTTCCGCCATACAGTAACCTCACTGCCCGATACCTAACACCCCAGGAAGATGCCGACACCCGAGCCATTTTGCCAAAGCACCTGGCCGCTCTTTCGCCGATCGCCTGCGCATGATCAGCAAAAGAGAGTGCACGGTCGATTTCAACCCCTAGCAGTTTTACCCTACCTAAAGCCCTAATAGAAGACCCCACTATCCTGATCACTGGGGGTCTCTCGAGCTTCTCTTTAAGGGAAATGGTCTGTGATTTTGCAGACGAAAACTCCAGCCGGTTTCTCACCCCACACTCGGCGATTAACCGCAGTGTTTCATCCGCCTTCCTTTCTACTTCCCACGGGAGTTCTCCTCGATAAGGATTGTGACTGACGCCTTCCGGCAATGGCAGCCTAAGAAGATCATCCATTAGGACACACCACATGGTGGGTCCCAGAACCGACCCATGTGGACACCCATTGTGGTCCGTTTCCAGACCATAAGCTTACCCGCAAACAGTCCTACTTGCCTTTCTGCAAAGTACGAAATCGCCATTCTGTAAATATTGGGGGGACAGCCCCTCTGTTTAAATTTCACCAGGATCATGGCCCACCAAGCGTTATCGAATGCCCCAGATATGTCCAGCAGTGCCGCCTGCACATACTTGTGATTGGAGGCTCTAACTCTCTCCAAGACCTCGCTCAAAGCGGTAACCGTACTCCTACCCCTTACAAATTCGCGCTGCCTTTCGAATATCCTGCTGTATAGACCCGGTATACATTCACAAATAACCCTCTCAAGCACTTTCCCCAGGACAGGGAGAAGCATAACGGGTCTATAAGCCTTGGAGTCGGTTAAGACCTTCCAATTACCCTTCGGTATTACTACCAACCTTCCTTGTTACCATATTCTGGGGAACTTGACATCGTTATGACAACATACGAGCCATTTGGTCGTGGAATGTTTATCTTGATTTCCACGGATACTTACGGCCATCAATTTTTAATTAAACGTTCGCCGCCGGTTAAGCAAAGTTCGCCGGGTCAGCTAGTCTATATAAGTAAAAATTAATAACTAAATTTGATGCTAAGTGTAATATTCGAGAATGGCTGAAGTTATGTGATTGATTTATTTTTTGCTGCGTTTGGTGAAATCTTATGAAAGACCTTATGAAAAAGATATTGAAAAAAAAACACTTTATTTTTTGCCATATAAACTTATTAGCTGTCAATGTCAAGCCGTATAAAATTCGCCGGGATAGCTAGTAAAAATTAAAACCGTCTGAACTGATTGAGACATGAATTGATTTTTTTTACTTATATGTTTCCACCATTATTTCGCAGCTGCTTAGTCGGAGATTTGCTTTACTTTCAGATAGTACTTAAAACTATGAGCCCAGAAAGTTCATAATTTTATTCGACTTCCAACTTCCTTTCTTAGACGAGACTCAAGAGTTTTATTTAGTTTATAGCCTTTGCACACGAACAAAACGATTTGTTCAAAGAACTTAAAGGGATTTTAATTTTTTTACATACCCTACTGCATACCTTTTCAAGGATATGGGAGTGATGATATTTTTTGTATTTGGACAGACTTATTGGTCAGCAGTTAGCGTACACGCCTAAAAGATAAAGCCACCGAGCAACCGTGAGGCTCGGGTTCGATTCGGGCTGGCATTTGTGCGATGAACGTAGATGTCTATATTTCCAGGTCTGGATGCTTTTTAAATTTATTTCGGTACCTATTTAATTATTTCTATGTAACGTATTAATATTTTTTAAGTATTTAATTTTTATAACACTAAAACTTTAGCAAAAGACAGACTAAATTGGAACATTCTAGATTGTTTTACTTCCATACATTGTACTGTTGCCCCCCCGCGTGTAACTAACATACAAATTAAATCTAAGTAAATGCGAAATGAATTAATAAATCACACGATTTCGTAGTGGGTTATGACCGCGCTCCATGTTCACCGCGAGCCGCGTGCCGCGTTCAATAAGTCACTAATAATTTGGAGTGCGTATAATTTAATTTCACGATATTTCAGAATCTATTTATCCAATTTATGTGCTATAAAAGACAACATTTATCTACGTAAAGTTATCTTGATGATGAAATAACTTTTAATCGTAAGGATTAATATGTTTGTGTGGTAATCGATCTCAAAATACACCTTTTATTTAAAATTATTTTTTACATAATATACTACTTAAAATATACCTTATCGCGGACTTTTTATGGATCTACTAAAAACCTACATTTTTGTAGTACATTGTATGCATTGCTATTACCTATTTAGTTTAAACTAAATGCAGACGAAATCGTGGGCAATGCTAGTCTCTACTAAAAGTACCAGGATGACCGAGCTTTGCTCAGTGTTTGGTTAGTATATCACATTTTTTTTAAATAAAATTTTATTAGACATAATTTACTTTGTTTTTCTTGTTTCTGTAGGGCATCCAGGAATAGTTTTCTCACAAAAATAAGGAACTCGAAAAAAAAGAAAAAAAAGAAACGACCGGACTGGGTTTCGAACCCGGGATTCTGCGTATTAAGGCGCCCGATTTCCCAACTGAGCTATACTAATTTTAAAAAAAAACTTTGCGAAATTTAGCTTTGTATTGTAGTGATAAAGGTTTTTATTCCATGAAAACACGATTAATGAGAGAGACCTGAAAATAAAACCTAGCTAGATCGATTTATCGCCCCCGAAACCCCCTATATAGCCGTTTTCGAAATCGCTGATAGATATATATAATAAATGATTTGATTGTTTGCTTGTACTGAAAAGTATCTGAAACGATTGGACTAATTTCAAGAATTCCTTTTCCATTAGAAGCCGACATTATCCCTAATGACCATATGCTACTTTTTACCGCGGGAAAATGCTTGATTCCTACGGGAAAACGGGTAATGGGAAAACGGGTGGTAAGAATTATCTTTCCGTACTTATCTATTTTACATAACTTTTAAATGGTTAAGCCGATTGGGTAGAATTTTCATACGGATATTTCGATGGTTTTCTGGATGATTTAATAATACAATTGGATCCGTAGGTGACGATGCTGTCATTATGTCTACTAACTACTACGGACTAACCGTGCAAAGCCGCGCCTGGAAGCTAGTAAGTAATAATAAATCTGGACCATATGCGACTTTGAACTACTACCGCTTCTTTTTGTATGTAGTCTTGGAAGACAATATTTATAACAATTATTGTCTTAGAAACAAACTTACAAATCTATTTATTTTCGAACGATTCAATTCATGGCCTTGATACTTTTTAATTAATTAAATAAAATATATTTGCCACAGAATATTATCTAAATTTATTCTATCATTATTAGAAATACATAACTAGAATATAAAAAGCAAACATAATAAATAGTCTTTGGGGATTTTGTATCTACGTGTTACGAAGTTGTGAGTATTTTTTGTTGGTATTTTTATTAATTTTTAGTCGAATTAAAAACACCGACACGCCGAAATAAATCTAAAATAAAAGTAGCCTAAGCCATTCCTTGGTACATAAGCTGACTGCCTGTAAAAATCGGTCCAGCCGTTTCAGAGATTAGAGGGTACAAACAGACGGATAGACAAAAATTCTAAAAAAAATTGTTTCGGTATATGTACCTTGTTAATATAATATAATGTAAAAGCAATAATTTTTAATATTACATACAGACACTTCAATTTTATTTATTTGTATATATAGTACCTATAACGACTTTAAAAAAATGTTTTTAAATATCTGAAGCTTTTTATTGAGGCTACGAGTGACTTTAATTTTTATATTACTGTTTCACAACAACTGCTTCAGACATATAAATAAATGTATAGTTAAAGCTTTCAACTATCATTATGCCAAATTTCATTGAAATTGCTATAGTAGTTTAGCCGTGAAAGCATGATAGATAGAACTCTACACCAATTATACAAAAACGGATCCAAATAAGTGAATCGATTTACTCGAGATAATTTATAGAACTCTGGGACTCATTCAGGTAGATATCCTGTTCCCATCCGGTAGACGTGTCATAGAAGAGCGACGCACCTAAAACATCTTTGTTCACGGTTGTCTTTTACCATCAGACGAGTCGCTGTCTTCTATACTAATATTATAAAGAGGATTTTTACTAATATTATAAAGTATTTTTGTATGTTTGTATTGAATAGGCTCAAAAACTACTAGACCGATTTCAAAATTTCTTTTACCATTACTTAGAGGGATTCTTCCGAATTCGTATAGGCTATACTTTATCCCGGAAAATAGATAGGATTTTTCGTGGTAGTGAAAATTGTGGAGAAAGTCGACGAAAAAACTGCCGTACGTTAAACGCGAACGCTGCCTAAATGAGAGCTTAAAAAATAAATGTCCACCCGTGCGAAGCCGGGGTGGGTCACTAGTATTCCATGAACATAAAGATCTTCTCATGTATACTATTTGCTGCTCTTCTTATTTTTGTACTAGCTGTGCCCGCGCATTAATTTATTTTATACATTTCTAAAATACCAAAATAAAAGTAGCCTCAACCATCACTTATTACATTAGCTGTCTGCCAATGAATGTCCAGTAAAAATCGGTCCAGCCGTTTCGGAGATTAGCGGGTACAAACAGACAGACAGACAGACAAAAATTCTGAAAAATACTTTTTCGTTATACCTACGTGTACTTTGTAAGCATAGGAACATATTATGCATTTAGCAAAAAGCGATTATTTCAATATAACATACAGCCACTCCAATTTTATTTACTTGCATAGATTTTTTTTTCAGATAACTACAACGGTTTTAAAAAATCAAAGAAAAACATGAAAATCTTCCTACTTCTCTGTCTTTATGGTGTGTCTTGTAGTGTAGTACATGGTTACGACGACGTGGACGACAGTGTTGATGTTGACTCGGTTTTGAATGATCCAGAGCAGGAAAAAGCTTACGTGAAATGTTTTCTCGACGAAGGTCCTTGTACTGATATAGCTTTGCATTTCAAAAGTAAGTTTATTTATTACTAGCCTTTCACACATTTCTAAAAAAATCTAAAATAAAAGTAGCATAAGCCGTTCCTTGTTAAATAAGCTGTCAGCCAGTAAAGTCCTGTCAAAATAGGTCCAGCCGTTTCAGATATTAGCGGGAACAAACAGACAGACAGACAGAAAAAATCTAAAAAATGTTGTTTAGGTATATGTACTTTGTAAACATACATATGCATTTAGTAAAAAGCGGACGTTTTAATATTACATGTCTGAATGTATTATTAAAATAACCGTATTTTTAAATGTTGTTTTGGTATATGTACCTTGCATTCATAATATGCATTTGGTAAAAAAGTGTTTTTTTTTAAATATTACAAATAGACACTCAAATTTTATTTATTTGTATAGATTTAAAAGTTTACTGAAAATTCCATATTTTTCGTTTCCAGACCACATAGTGGAAGGTGTCAGTAACTTCTGTGCTGAGTGTACTCCGCATCAGAAGTGGATTTCATTACGCTTCGTCAAAACCCTTATTTTTAAATACCCAGACGATTTCCTGAAACTCCGTATCAAATATGACCCAAGTGGCGCCATATTTAATCAATTTATCCAAGAATATATTATTGATGCTGACAAAGAAGAATAAAAAAACAGGCCAAGGGCGAGTCGGACTCGCGCATGAATATACCGTATCTATCAATTACAAAAACAGCAAAAAAATTTGATTTAAACTTTTGTATTAAGTAATTATGCGATACATTATAAGTAAAAAAGTTAATGATGAAATATCTGTTCACATTAATAGCAAAATATAAAGATATTTAGCCTGCAATTCATTAAAATTTTACCGAACCTACCAAAAGAATTATAACTACCAACATTCAACGTCCAAAGTATTACACGTGTTATAAATTAATTCCTTATAAAATAAACAGTACGATGTGCGATTTAAAACAACGACATCTATTGTAAATTAGTATCTTAGTATGGATACTATGTTGTTCCCGACAATCGACAATAAATTTATTGACCACTCCTTAACTCCATTTCCCAAAAAAAATAATAGATGTTGCTGTAATTGTACAGGAATATGGTTTCTTGTAAATTTGCCACATACATGTTTATAATATTCTATTTTTAGTATTTGTTGTTACAACAGAAACAGAAATACATCATATGTGAAAAAAGTACTTTCATTAGCTTTCATTATAACTCAGTTCGTTTAAAATTTAACTAGTCCTACATTAATTAATCCTCAAAAATTATATAAATCAGTAGACAAGTTAAAATAATTATTGAGCTTTACTTGATGCTTTCTTTGAAATATCTAGAAGCTATCTTATTTTCCCGTTGCTTTGTAATAAAATGAGAAGTTTCATCACGTGGCTTAAAAAAAGTTGTGACTTGACTTATTATTTCTCGTTCATTATTATTATTTCAACGCTATTTCATTTTTTAAATTGTTTGGGAAAAACAAATTACAGACAGTCATATATGTATATCGGTTTCAAGGGAGTTGCCGCCCTCTCTGTGCTTGATCGTCGATGTAGAGTTTCTGTCTGTTAATTGTATGAATAATTATTTAGCATAAGTAATTTGTGCGAATTAGTTTTTGGTACATTAAGTATGTATATGCTTATTTCGTTGTAATCAATTTGTGTAATATCTAGGGATATTTATAAAATAAACTACTTGGTCATCGAACTATTCTTTACTTGTATGCTTAGCTTAACATGAACATCGAATCCAGGAGTTTTCGAAAATGGGTTGGAAAGTGATTAAACTGAAAGAAAAATAAAAGCAAAACTTTGGCGGGAAGCCAAAAACGCCAGCCATCTAGTTTACATTTGACAGATACCCAATTTATATACTTTTTTATTTTCACTTCATTGAGAGCGACAATGGTATCAAAAAACTGAAAAACCTATTGTGATATTCTTTTACAATCAAATATTTGTTACGTGAATATTGAAGCGAATTTTAGACAAACGATTCGGCATTTCGATTTTATTTTCGGAATATTGTATTAAATACTAGCTGCCCTGCCCAGCTTCGCACGGTTAGTTCGTAGTTGAAATTATGATGGCAGCACCACCTACCGGGACCAATAGTGATTTTAAATGATACAAAAAACCATCGAAATATCCGTCAAAAATTTACTTACCCTTTCGGGAATAATAGGCGTGGACATCCTTTTTTTCATCTATCTGGGGGCACGGCAGTGCCCCCGTCAAGTCGAGCAGCACGGCCGTAAGCATCCTTTTCCCTATAACTTCGTTGTGGATAATACAACAAGCCTGAATTTTCAATTACTAAGCAGGCATCGTATAAACACGGTATA
>DVZL01007819.1:0-10551 GCA_018236625.1 Lasaia peninsularis
GATGATATAGATACCATTGAGTGGTTCAATCTAAAAAAATCTAAAAGTACTTAATTCCAAAATATATAGATTTTGCGAAGACTAAAAATTCAAAAATAAATAATAGTTTAAAAAACTAAAAAACACGCTTTTATTGCTTGTACAACTAAAAAGTAGAAAATAATTCTAAGTTATGAAGAGTATAGAGACAGATTCAAGTTTTTAACATAATAATTTAATTCAGAGTAAAAAGCGTGGTTATTTAAAATATTATAATCATTCTATAGACAACTATATATTAGAAGTTAGTTATGAACCACAGTATAATGCACCCCACGCTGTTTACTCTGAATAATTAAATTATTTTGTTTAAAACTTAAATCTATCTCTAAACTCTTCATAACTTAGAATTATTTTCTAGTTTTTAGATGTACAAGAAATAAACGTGTTTTTAAGTTTTTAAAACTATTATTTATTTTTGAATTTTTAGTCTTCGCGAAATTGATATAATGAGAAATTAAATACTTTTAGATGTTGGCCGATTCTCAGGCCTACTGAATCAGTACGCATATAAAATTTGGTAAAAATCGGTAAGCTGTTTCGAAGGAGTACCTACGGTAACTAACATTGTGACTGCTAACAACTTTTTAACATAAATATTGCGCAAATAAATAATTTTATTTCATTTCAATCCAATTATAACCATAAATCATTCGTATGTTCATATTCAGGACTGACGGTCACTTTAGAAGCAATTTTGTGCCACTATCTTTGGACAACGATTTCTTTTCTTGGCCAATTGTATCTAGCGACTTTAATAAATATTTAAGTCATTACTTTAATCATACTAGTTCACCGTACCCACAGATTGTCGTCGAGATCGCATACGAAGTTGTACTTTTCCACACAAGGTTTCGCAGCTTTGTGTGGAAAAGTTTTTTCGTTTTCAGCGAAAACTGGCAGCTTCCTCCCGCTGCGCTAAAGTGGGCGAAGTGTAACCGTTTACATAATATAATCTGAGATTTTTTATTTTGTTACCATAGAGAAGAAATATTTTATTTTTATTTCTATATTTGTTCATAGGCTAGGGAGGCTCCCTTATAAAATCTTTATAAATGACCAACACCTTCAAGGTACGTGTACATTCTGTGTTTCAAGTTATGGTAGTATTAAGTCTGTAATATCAGACCTACAAAACTTATGACTTAGGAAATTTTATGTGACAGTCTGTAAAGTATGGTCTATCCAACAAAAATAGAATAAATGCACATTATGCAAAGCATTATTTGTTATTGCGAGTAAGTAAATGAGTCTTAATAGTGTGTTTTGGGACCTGGTGGCGGCTGGTAATGATCAGCGGGCAAGGTGTGTTCAATGGTTTCGGCGGCTGCGGTGGTATCGAAGGGGTTGGCCCGCGGACTCTCCGGCAGCGCCTGCGGCCGTGGAGGCGGGGCCAGTGCCGGCACCGCAGCACTTTCCGCACTACCGCTCTCCTTTGGCCTGCGCACGGCAACATACTATCTACTTACAACGCCAAAATCAAGGTCGAGATATCTGCCGAGAGACCGAACCTCGACTTGGTGCTGTGTTCTGATTATAGGGAGGAAACATAAGTATGATTCCCTTTACGTCGTAACCAACGCCGTAACTTAAGAACAATTTGGAACAAAACAATATGTAGAAAACTGTACACACTTGTAAAATCTAGACAGTTAAATATATTAATCTCACAAATTATATCAATAATATAAAAATATCATTAACATATATTATATTTCTTTGCAGGAGGTAAGCTTTAAGTCTACATACATACAACATCTGGAAATCCGTCTATTTGTTTACTTTACTGTATAATAAAAAGAAATATAAACGGTATATACTTGATAAAAACAGAAAATGAGTCATCAACTGAATCGTGGGAGCCCTGGTGTTCGAGGCGCGGTGTTGCGGCTGGTGGGGGCGGAGCACCCATGCTCAAAAACGGATCAAATGCCTCGGCCTCGAAACCTCCCCCCTCCATCGAAACACTGCCATCATCACCCCATGCGTCTGCAATTTATACGAACACGCAATAAATATAATATCACAGTCCTTATTTTAAGTGCATTGAAAACTTTACCACCCAGTATTCATGTAATTCGCACCAGTCGAATCAAACTTTGCAGAGAATGCATCAAAGGCGTCTTGAGATTCTGGAAAAGCGTTATGCGTACCGCTCTCGGTGACACCCCAATCTTGTTCGTCTATTTTTTGAGTTGCTGTAATGTCATCGCTTTGATTTGTGGCAAAAATATTTGTTTGATTCACATACGCATCATTGGTTTCAACTCCAAATACGTTCATATGAGCCACATCGACAGCAGATTCGGTCTCGAAAGCATCATTTTGTGAAAATGCTGTATTAGTCGTTGGAGGCAATACATTTTCCGAGGACTCAGAAATGATTGCGTTCTCAGATTGATTCAAGGGAGTAACAATTTCATTGAAAGGAGAGCTTTCTTCTATATTACTGTTGCTCTCGAAAGGATTTTTTTCTACTTCCTGAGACTGAAGGATTTCCTGAGTATCATTTTCCGTTATATCTGCGAATGGTGAACCCTGTGGAGAAGCTGTGTTAGCTTCCATTGGTACTTCCGAACAATCCATTGGTACATCTTGATTTTCTTCAGGCTTAATAGAAGATGAAAACATTTCATTGGCTGCCTCCTGTGTCACATTTTCCGTATGAGTAGAATTTGATTCATTAAACAATAAATTTGATGTCTCCATCATATCAGTTTTTGGTGGTTGCATTTCTACTTCCGCGGGCATGTCTGGTATATCATCGCTTAAGAAATCTATTTGCTTTTCTTCTTTCTTTGGAGCTGAATATAAACTGAGGATAGCCTCTTTTGTGGGCTTAACAACGACCGGAGCAGGTGCGTCGAATAAATTAATATCCTCCACTGTTGGTTGAGGTGGTTGCTGTGGTCTTGGTGGCGGAGCAGGCCGAGGTGGCCGAGCAGGTGGGGGTCTTGAGGGTTTGTTTTGATTCACAGTTACATTATTTGGTATGGGTGATTCTGTAAATAAATCTGGTTCTGGTGTTGGACATGGTGATTGCATATCTCGTACAGAAACAGGACTAGGAGTACGAGTTGGAGGTATACGATCAAGTAAATGTGAACTTGTGAATTCCATTTGTCCTGTAACACTCAAAATCAGATTTTGTGTTTCAGGAGGAAGTGGTCTTGGAGGTGGTTCTGTCGATTGTGTTGTTTCCTCGTTATGATAACTACAGTCTATCATATTGGAAACCAAATCAAGCTCGCTAGGTTTAGTGACGTGTTCACTTTCCATTTGCTGATTACCAAATATGTTTAAAGGTGCCTCTGTGAATTGCTTGGCACCAATGGTGGCCGTTTCACTGTTACCAAATATATCTAGAGGTACAGTGTCGCCAACTGGAGGTTCATATTCGACTCCAAAATCAGAAAATGGGTTGCTAGCTGCGAATGGATTATCAGCTGTGGTGTAGTTTGGTAAATCTGAATCAGTCATCATGAATGGATTAAGAGCCTCTGAAGTTACGGGCTCCGCAGGCTCGTTCATACTAAGAAATGGATTGTAATCCATTTTTAATATTTTGATTATTTTTTCAGTTCAGTAGTTCCGATTCAAGTAACTTTAATTCGGTCTTACCGGGATTAAGGTCACTTGCAAATGAAGTATCAAAAGGATCAAAATCTTCCGGCGGTAATCGACTTCTCTCGGATGGTTCGGGTGTTAAAGCTTTCACTTGAAAAAAGTCGTCATTGGGCTCCAATAAGTCGTTATTTTCCTTGTTTTCGTCTGAAAGTTCTGTCGAAAATTCTTTTGCCAATAACTTAAGTTCTGTTTTACTTGGAACAATATTAGTTGCAAAAGATGTATCAAAAGGATCAAGTTCTATCTCGAAAGAATCTTGTGGGACTGGACCGGTAGGTGTTAAAACTTTTGCTTCTATTTCTGTTAAACTTTCCAAAATATCATGGGGCTTAACAGATATTTTGGTGTGACTCGACTGTGGCAATTCAGAGTGTCTTCTTTTAACAGAATAAAATTGATTTACTTGTAAATCCTCTTCGGAACGTGTGCGCGTAAGTGTTACAGGTTTTTTATCACTTACGTCTGTTTCTTCATTAATATCTTCAGTAATTGATAGTTCTCTAGTATAGTATGGTGTAACAGGTTTAACTGGCTTTGATTTTAAGTCAGCGTCAAATTCATTAGCACAATCTACACTAAATACGACACTTTTACTGACGGTAAGATTTTCTGGGCGAGATGCCCGGCGTTCTAAAATAGGTTCATCGGCGCGAGGATCGAAATCAGGATCACTAGGAACACGGTATATTGTAGAAGTTTTAGTTTCTCCTATAAGTTCTTGCTCTAAGAGTTTAAGTTCTACTTTACCTGGTGCAACAATTTTATCAACAATCGTAGTATCAAAAGGATCTATTTCACAGTTATTTATATCAAGTGGATTTAAAGGAGAGTCTCCTAGTTGTGTCAAATCTGTTACACTGCCTCCTAAAAGATCTTTAGAAGGTTTATCTTCATTATTATCTCCAATGTCATCCGATGTAATAGACTCTCTTACTCCTGCAGGATTTATTAGATGGATTCGTACTGAGGATTTTCTCCTATTGTTAAGTTTGAATTGAACTTCTTCTGCCCTTGGATCAAAATCTTCGTCGTCTTCTAAAATAACAGCTTCCTGTTTAATAGGCTCAATATGTTTCGAAGGAATGACAGCATCTGCAAAACTTGTGTCAAATGGATCGTCTTGATCAATATATGGATCTACATCAATTTGGTCTTCAGCAATACCTTCTGCAAATACATTTTCATTTTTATCAGCTTCAAAAGCTGACCATGATTCTTGAAGTACGGGTTCAAGTATTATCTCTTTTTCCTCTAGTTTAATAACCTCCGGTTTTACTTCCAACGATTCGGCGGCTAGTAAAGTAAATTCATCTACTTCTGTTTCTTCTATCTTAGTACTATTTTCATCGCCATTAAATGTTGTTTCTTCTGGCACGTCAGTCTTGGCTTGTTGGATAAGTGACGTGTGTAAAGAAACACTTAAGTCAATGGGAGTCGTAATAGGAATGTCTGAATCAAGATCTAGGATACTTTTTTCAACGGGTTCTGATATCTGCTTGGGTACAACGTTTGTGACTTCACCTTCTGATTCTAGTAATAAATCTCCAGGTATGACTCTCTTGGATTTTTTAGAAGTGATTGTAAGATTATCTATACGACCGGTAAGTACTTCTACAGCAACACCAATATCAAGGACCTTCTTACCTTTTGTCCCCTTGCTATCTTGACCTTTTATAAGAGCATCTACGTGAGAAGTGTCAAATATGTCGTCGTCCTGGAATTCCTCGGGTGAATCAGGCACGTAAGCAAGTTTAACTTCACCACGTTCAACTGCGTCAACATAAGATGTGTCAAATATATCGTCTTGATCGTCTTCTTCTTCAGACTCGTCATCTGTTACTCCATAATCACTTTTATCTCCATCATCTGCATCCGCTGCTGCAGCTGCTGCTAGTTTTGGAAAATCAGCTTCAGTGATTTCAACAAATGGTTTTGCTGGTTCTTCCTTGACTACAGGTTTGACCTCTTTTGGTTGCACCCGTTGAAAGAAAGAAGTTGATTTAATACGATCAAGATCACCCTGTGTTTTTTTAAGTATAGAATCTACTCCAGTAGTTAAATCTTTGAATTTTGACCACTCTTCATTTTCTTTGGCAGTAGCTTCTCCACTTTCAATTTGTTTTTGTTGTTGTTCTCTTTTATACTTTTCTAATTCTTCTTCTGTAAATAACTCGTCTTCTCCTTTTCGTTTTGATTTTTTACCCTTTTTCTTCTTTTTAAGTCCTTTGGGTAATTTTAGCATTATATGAATTTATATACTGCTCGTTGTGTTGCTGAAAAGAAAATTATTTCATTACATATTGTACTTAAGTATAATTGGAGTAGAAAATATGTTAGATATAACTAAATTTGTGTAATAACTAACGTTTAGTTTAGTTTTCGAAAATACTTCTAGGCGAAGATATTTTTTTATATGTTCAGTTATTTTTGTACTTACTTTATATTTATGCTTTTTTTATCTTTATGTTATTGTTTGTTTCTATCCTAATTCACAAACAAAACTTTCTATAATCCATTTAACCACTTGAATTATATACTAATATATAGTGTATGCCTTTATTCAACAGTGACTCATAAATGAATTAATAAATCATGACTGTTGTATGTATGTTAAGTTGCATATGTAAGAACCAGGCCTCGCCTCTGTGGTGTAACGGTATGGGTGTCGCCTGTTAAGACCGTTTGCCACGTAAGGTCCCGGGTTCTTTTCCCAGGTCGGGCAACATTTCTTAAATGTTTTTCAGATTTTTCTGAGTAAAACATTGTATTGCCCGGGATTGTAATGTGCACGAAGTGGCGATAGGCTTGCCACCTATCACATCAGGAGCCCTAGTACCTTGGCCAATTGTGGGTGTGTTCTAGTATATTTTCGGACTTACGAGTCGCGGATATACTAGCACACCTCTGCCTTCCCCTTCGGGGATAATAGGCGTGAAGGTACTTTTTATAAGAACCAGGAGAAGAACATACTTTTTATCCCATTCAACTCTTATGAAATTTTGTAGGCACATCAGTTACATTAATAGTATCTTGAATTATATGTCATACTAACTATTCCCGCGACTTCGTCTGCGTTTAAGGTTAAACAAATAATAAGGTAACAACGACCTTATTATTTATTTAACATCCTTACATATGTACCTCCATACAGTACCATATATAATATTATTATGTAGATGTATATTTCTACTAAACATCTTAAAAAAAATAGTAGAAATTAAGGCCAAGATTTTTAGAATACCAATGCCTATTATGTCACTAAATTGATAACTTTGATAAATTTCTATACCTATGTTTTAGTAACTTGAAAAATCGAAATAAAAATTGCCTTTTTACAGATTATATTTTTACATCTTGAAATTCATGTTACAAAGACACTATTGTGGAATTAACTTTTATATTAGATGGTGGTCCGAAAGTTTAAACTATTTCTAACATTGATATTTTATGGATAATGATAATTCCAAATACTATCATTATAATATTTCTTACCATTGCAAGCTCCAAAATCGGTCACCGGAAAATATAGAGACTGTAGGTATATTTTTTTAAAAAAGTGTCATTAATTTTAAAAAATAATGAACGTCAGAACAAAATTATAATTTAACTAGCTGTGCCCGAGACTTCGTCCTCGTTTTTATTTAAATAATTTATTTTATACATTTCTAAAATAAAAATTCCAAGATGAAAGTAGCTTACGCCGTTCCTTATTAAATTAGCTGTCTGCAAGTGAAAGTCCCGTCGAAATCGGTCCAGCCGTGTCAGAAATTAGCGGGTAGGTACAAACAAAAAGACAGACAAAAATTCTAAAAAGTACTGTTTTGGTTTATGTGCTTGGTAAATATACATATCAATTTAGAAAAAAGCGGTTGTTTTAATATTATATTCTCCAATTTCATTTATTTGTACCTATAGATGATGATTGGCGACAACGGGTGACGGTCATTTCTTACCGTCAGTGAATCTGTTCTTCTATATCCACATATTATTTACTTGTCTCTAACTTATTAATAATTAATTCTTTGATTTGGTTTAGTTTATTTTAGTTTACTTAGGCAAGTATTTGATGCGTATAGATTTTTCATAAACTAATTGAGATTATTTTTTCGTATCGTTAAATAACGGAATGTAAAATTGATTAGGCGTGTTGGTAGAAAAATAGATAAATATAAATAGAAGACCATAGACCTATCATAGAACGACCATTATTAAAAGATGTAAAAGATATGGTTTAATTATGTAGAAAAAAAAAAGTTGTTGGTAAATGTATCTCGACGTGCGAGAGGCCACAGTCGAGGTGAAGTGACCTCTCGACAGACAAAATGTCAAAAGCTTATTGATTCTTAGAGCGTGTCAGGCTTGTGGCCGTGTCACTCTCATCTGACTACATCTACTTCTCCGACACACACAGACACATAATGCTTTGTTACAAATGAACCGAAGTGGCTCTAACAAATGAACAGCAGAAATGAGATGATTCATGTTACAAGATATATTGAAGCATTCATACTGTATTGATCCAGTAGGTTTTAACATGAAACGAATGATCACACAGATAAGCGAGATGAATGATCTGTGATGGGCGGTTTGGTGGCAGCATGCTGGTCGTGCGGGCCTCCGCGATTCGGGCACGTACCGGGCCGCCCGCTACGTCCTACCGCTAGCGCGCTACGGTTAAGGGCGGCTATACCTTCATGGCAACACGGATACAAGGGCTCGCTAGGCTAGGACTGCGCTCGGAGAGCCTGCTCGAACTGACGAAAGAGGCGAGCGCCCTATCGACCGGCGCAACCCGAGGCGCGCGCACTGACCCTTCCCCTTTCCCCCCCGCCCCTGTCCCTCCACCCCGCTCATTGAACTGAGTTTTCCAATTACGTAACCGCCTGAGACAATACCATCGATTGCATCTCACAATTTCTAACATCGAGAACGTATGGTTCAATATTTTGTGAAATATATTATATGAGTTTATTAAAAAAAATTTTACCGTCCTCATATCCCAGAGGCAGAGGTATAGATAGATCTAACCCCAAATTAAGCAAATTAAATTCTTGTTTTACATAGAATTACTTAAATAGATACAATACTAAATTTAATAAACACCTAGACCAGGAAATACAAACATCTATGTTCATTACACGAAACGTCTGTCCCTGTCGGAAATCGTACCCGAGCCTCGGGGTTAGTTGATGCAGTTAGGTGTTTACGGTAGCCACTCGACCAACGAGGCGGTCAAATATATGCATATCACATATTTCCCAGTAGTGGTTGGCAGATCTACATAAGGGACCGTCCATTAACCACGTAATGTTTAAATTTATTCCTAGGTCTTAAAATGTCTATATCACAGAACAGTTCCAAGCATGTTGGATTGTTTCTGATAAATACATGTGTGGGTATCTATATAATTATTGTATAAATGTCGTAGTTTTGATTATCGGTAGGATCTTTTACTGGACGAAAGTATAGAGCTTTACGCCCTCTTTAGTATGTTTAACTTAATTTTGGTGTTTGTGTGGGTTGGATCTTTTCTGCTTTACTACGACCCTTTATAAAAGCAAAATTAAAAATTTTGTAAAGATCCACGACGGTTTTAATGTTATTTAAAATAATTAATAAGCCCTTAGTTGTTGTTGCTACTTTCAAGTCTTCACTAAATCACAAATCCATTATTGTTTTTTGAATTAGACTAGAAATAATAAGGAAACCAATATATGATAACAGCATCAAATTTGGACTAATAGTTTTGGAGATAGATTTGTTTTGGGATAGGAGCAACCTGGATTCACAAATAAACGTTTACTGCAGCATTCCCTGGTAAATTGTCACCGTAACACCTACCAAATCCAAACCTATCAAAATCGAATTAGTAGTTTAGAAAATAAATGGCAACACACACATCCTCTAACCCCAAACGTAGATACCAACTGAAGCTACTTTCTATCTCGTTTAATTAAGTCTAGGGGATTTCGCGGAAGAGTGGAAAAAGTGGACATATCCATAACGGCTGCAATTTTGCCACTTTTTGCCTATAAGGTAAAAAAACGCGGGTACAGCTAGTTATAATAAAATTGTAGTATGTGCATTGAAGATATTTTAAAAAATAATAGTCCAGGCGACTGCAAACGAACACCAAAACACATTTGTCAAATTCTAGTAAAATAATTATTTTGCAATAGTCTTGCCACCTATTACATCATGGAACCCTAGTATTTTGGCTAAACGCAGTGCCGGATTAGCCATAAATCAGGAGGCAGTAAATGCTACGGGCCCCGCGCCTGTGCTCAATAAAAAACCATATGTAAAATATGAATTAAAAAACTTCTTAGCTATTCTCAAAGTGAGCATTGGCCACACTGTAATTACATTTAACTCGGCATTATAATTCGATCCCATTCCACATTTGACATTAGCTACTGTCAGCTTAAAAAATAGATAATGATACTATACTGATACTGATACGAGAAGCTATAATTATTGTAAACAAACTTCTTTTACCAAGTAAAAATTTTTACTGCGAGATAATAATGAACTGACCATATTCAATCGAAATAAAAATATAGCTATTCTTGTTAAAACTCGATGTAAATCTATACTACATCGATATTTTTTAAATTTCATTAAAATTGTAATATATTTTTTATAGTATAAGACAGCGAACAGGCACACGGGTCTCCTGATGGTAAGAGATAACCGTGGCCTATAGACATTACGTTAATAAAATAAAAAAAATGCAAAAAATGAAAGGTAACTTCATCTTTTTATAGATTTGAAGTGTTTGATCTATCTTTACACGAGTTAATCGCACAAAATGGTATTTTTAACGAAGCGCTCACGGACGTCCTTTCTAAGCCCTGTAGCTAATGTGGCGCCACCCTTATTTAT
>DVZL01007820.1:0-10551 GCA_018236625.1 Lasaia peninsularis
CACAAATGTCTGTCTCCGTCGGGAATCGAACCCGAGCCTCGCGGTTAGTCGATGCAGTTAGGCGTGTACGCTAGCCAGCGTACTACTAGCCACTTCCAACTTCCCTAAAATGGGGGGTGAAAGTTTGTATGGAGCATTCCGCAATTTTCAAGGTAGAAAGCTAAAAATTGGAATGCGGACTATTTGGGAGTAACAAAAAAATCGGGCACCGTTTTTTTGGTAAACTGACCCTAACCTGGGAACGAGGGGTTAAAATTTTATATAGGACTTTCGCAGTTTCAATGCAAAAATGGGAATGTTATCAGTGCAAACCCCGTACATTTAAAATACTCACAGAAAGATCACCGTCTCCCCAGTGAATAGCGTCATTGGTGCCGAGCTGGTCGTCCCAGTGGAAATGCTGAGAGGTTTGAGTCCAGTCTGGGCGTTGTAGATGGCATTTGACGGTTGCCAGGGTCAGGGTTTGTTCACTCGGTGGTTTAAGGACATGGGCACTGTGCTTATTCGGTTTGCCTTGCTTCCCTGTGAATGTCTGTGAAAGTATTATTTATTTAACAGTTGGTAATATTAAAGCTGTAAACTCAAACAACAGTGCAAAGGCGAGCTTGTCTCTAACAAGATATATCTTACAGTTAACCTAGGATAGAGGGAAACAATAATTAAATAAATTTAATTTTGAGCGAATCAAACAAAGAATTTGTGACATAATTCTTATTTCTTTATTTCATTATTTTTACAATTCTTCACTAATTTATCTCCGTCATTTTTTGCGGGATGGATAATAGGTGAATATCTGGGCGATTGAAGTTCACTCGGTAGTTCTTTTTTTTGCCAAAATTACCATCTGTTATACCAAATGCTACCGACAGAGTTGTATAGATGTCGTGATTGGCAATTTTATAAGAGTTAGATCTATCTAAATCCATTTTTTAATAGTACCTTCACGCCTATTATCCCCGAAGGGATAAGCAGAGTGTGCTAGTATACCCACGACTCGTAAGTACAGGAGATTTACTAGAACACACCCACGATTAGCCAAAGTACTAGGGCCCTGATGTGACAGGTTTCAAGACTATCGCCACTTCAGCCACATTCCAATCCAGGGCAATGTAATGCTTACTCAGAAAAATCTGAAAAACATTTTAAGGCAACTTTTCTGGCAACTGCCCAACCTGGGAATTGAACCCGGGACAACGGTCTTAACAGGCGACACCTGTACCGTTACACCACAGAGGCGCTTTCTGAAATAAATATATAAATAGGAATTGTTGGTTTAAAAGTATTAAATAACGATTTAATTGCTTCGTTTTATGAGTTTATAGAATCGACACGAGATTTCTGCAAAAAAGTTTCGTGTTTCATATCTTAATCCATTGTACAAGTTTACGTTTTTCTTATTTCTTTTTAACGGGCAAATATCTCCTTTGTTTGGAGATAAGCTTGTATTTTGTATAATCTGTGAGTGAGTGTTTTGTTATATGGGTTCGTATGTGAAAAAGAATTAAATTAATAAATATATAATTCATAGAATCAGGCGCTACTTCGTAGGATTACTAAATTATTATTATTATTAAAATAAAAATTATCATTTTGCAAGCTACTATAACAGCCGTGGAATGCAGTCTAGTTCCCCTGAAAATGCTTCAGTTGCCAGGTGAAACGTACGTGGAGAGTATATTGTGTCGGTCAAGTGTCTGACTCACACTTGACCGATATAATTAAGTTTACACTTCTTTTTTATTTTTGTCAAAGTGTAAGCACATTTTTGGTAGTCATTACTCTAAATGTTAATTGATTTTCGTCAAATTAAAAAACCTTTCACATACTCAATAAAATTTGGTAAAATCGCGTTTAAATGACATAAAATAGTAATTAATCAGTCTTGTCAGGGTCTTAGGTCTAATCTAATTAATCAATCTTGTCAGGGTCTTGTTAATCTTATTTAAGCTCATCGAGTGAAATATGACGAGATCGAGAAAATACCCTTCATGAATTCACCTCACTTGTGTTCTTTATTGACTGAATTACAGAATATCAACGACAAAAATTGTAAGAAATTATACTCAATCTATTACATATACTAAAACAGTAACTGATCGTTTTATGTACATGGAAAATATATTTTAAAAACATAATGGGCTCTTTATACGCAAGAAAACCCAAAACAATGTTTTTTTGTCTGTATTTATCTTAGAAACGGCTTTAGCGATTTAGATGCAGTTTTCAGAAATATGTTGTGATGACCTTTATGTCAATAATAAGTTGACTTATTTGTTAACTCTGCTCTGGTATCGTATAGAATTGATTTCAGATTCAGATTGGGGTTTAGTTTAGGCTGGAAATAGAAACCGCGTCAGTTGAACGAGACGCGGCCATGAGTGGGGTCAATGAATAATTAAATAAAAATGCGGACCAAGTCGCGGGTACAGTTTGTATGTAACAGAATTTAATAATTATGAAAAATGGCATCCAACGTTTCTGGTTATCCTCCCAGAACTCACATTAGGTGAGTTCTGAGAGGATAACGAGAATTACATTAGTGTTTAGTCATAGAGACACGAGGTAATGTACTATCTGAACCATATATTTGTTTTTTGAATTACTAATATGTTGCTAAACCGTGTGGTTATTTTACAAATTTACCAATCTTCGTGGACGAGCAAAGTGCTCAGCCAAAGAATTCATTATTTAAGTGGGTGGGATTATCTACAAAGCCAACACTAGGGGCTGTCTCCGAACCTTGACCTGGTGCTGCGTTATGATTATTTATTTATTTTATTTAAATTCTTTATTGTACTAAACTTTGTACATAAGGCGAACTTAATGCCAATAAGAATTTTATCCCAGTTTACCCTGGGTAGTGGAGACAAAATAAACATGGGTGGTGCATTAAAGTTAATTATAGAAAAAATATAGTTAACAACGATACAATTCATTAATTTAAAAACTTATAACATAAGTGGATCTAGCAAAATAAAATAATATTAACTAAAATGTATATTACGCATTTAAAATAATAATAATAAAAACAAAGGAAAATTGCAAATAAATTAATGCATACTAAAATATATATATTATTGGGCAGAGGAAGGCTTCTCTGGGCTGGGCGTTAGGTGCCAGGCGGAAAAGAGTTCTTCGTCGCAGAGACAGATAGTTTAGAAACGGTTAGTTGTACTTTCAATTCGGCAGAGAACGTTTTTTGGAGTGTAATCTCTACATAATACTTTTACTGGTGGTAAAGTGATGTGCAGTAACTCCCCAGGGTAGGAATCCACCACCTTACCTATTACTGCCGCCATAATGACAATGTCGTGTTCCGGTCCGAAGGGTACGGTTGTCGATAGACTTGCACATAAGGTCTAACGACTTGACCACTGGGCAGCGGTGCACCTACAACATCTATGGTGTCTATAGGCCACGGTTTGCAATTAGGAGACCCGTGCGCCTGTTCGCTGTTTTATCCCATAAGAAAAGTTTCATGGTAAAACCATTATTGTCATCTACTAACCAAAGAGAACATTAATCTGACGGTGACTACCGAGCGGAAGGTATCTCTCAACGCCTTTAGGTCTGGACAAAAAATTCTGAGTGTAGGTTCTTGAAAATTCATAATCTTACTCCACGGCACTCTGTTGCTTTCGAAAATTTTGTAATGGCGTATTATATGCGAATTTTTCACTGTCAAATTATTATAAATGTTCGACTCATGAGACGTTGCTTCGAGATCTGAAAAGTGGAATTATCTATGGTCCCAATGTTCTTAGAGTTTGTTCTGTTTTATCTGGAAAGCACAACTGCGCTTGGAATTGGATGGTTTATGGTTTTAATGGGTAGTTAGATTTTGTCACAAAACGCATTACTTTGTAAGATAAAACTGCATCTTTTCTTTTTTCTCAATGAAAAGGCTTTTAGTGCAAAACACATTTTAGAACCGGCATCGAATTTGCAGCTAACTCTTATTGTAGCAGATAACTAGAAGTAACGACTGCTTTCAATGAGCAGCAGCATAACGTATAAAATACTTGGTAGGTCTGAGATTGGGTTGTCATCTATTTTTCATACCCCTAAGTAGTCCAATACAAAAATATGATTTATTAAGAATGTTTATGGCAAATAACGTTTTGGGTTCGCCAGTTATTTCTATGAAAAAAAGTAAAAAAAATCCAAAAAATATTTATAAAATCTTACCAACCGCGGCTTTGCTTCCTTCCATGGGAGGCGATATTTTTGTAGACATCTCGTCATCTTCAGGAGGTGGTAAAAGTTCAGTTAGAGATTCATTATGTCTAAACATTAAGAAATTCCTTCTAGTAGAATCCAGTAGTGGGAGTTCTAATTCTACATAAAATGAGGGGACTGCACCCTGTATTAAAAAATGCTATAAGATTATAGGTAATAGCTTATTGGGAATTGAGTTAGTTTGATTGTTTAGTAAACAATGGAAACTGTTTTACTAAACAATCAAAACAGGGAACATTTTAAATAATATTTGACTATCTATCACACGTGAAAATATCCTAACCGCGACTAAACCGCGAGGTTCAGTTTCGATTTCCGATGGGGACAGGCATTTGTGTGATGAACATAGATGTTTTTATTTCCGGGTCTGGGTGTTTATTAAATTTATCCCTGTATCTATTTCAGTATTTCTATGTATTAATATCGTTGACTAACACCCATAACACAAGCATATAAATTGCTTACTTTGGGGTTAGATCAATTTGTGTAATATGTCCAAATCGTTAGTGCATACATATGTATCTCTGCCTATCATACGACAGTATGAATGTGACCATTGGGGCCTTCCTAATTTCTACAGATTTCTAAAATCGTCGAATTTGTATAAACAGAGTAATGAATGAAGAGGAAAATAGATAGATAGGTTAGATCAATTTGTTTAATTTGTCCAGATATATTTATTATTTTTATTATTTATTAAACTTAGGCGAGTTTTGGCATCTCAGCCCTAAGTTAAGTGTTAATATTTATATTTTTACTTTTTATAGGATAGCAAACAAGCACACAGCTTTTCTAATAGTAAGAGACAACCGTGGCCTATAAATCACGCCTGAATGTTAGGTCCTATGTACAAGTGCACAAGCTACCGTACTCTCCGGACCGGAACACGACAACGTCATTATGATGGCAAGATAAGTAATGCAAAGGGAGGCCCATTTGGGCGAGATGCTGCACAACCCTCCACCACTCTTGTTGAGAGTGACCCAGTTAATCTACGCTCGTCTTTTACCTTCACGCTGCCTTACGAGGCAGATTTATTTATTCTACACATGGGACCCGGACCAACAGGGGGGCACTTCGTCTAACCACTTCTTTTCTTTCCGCTATTATAAAAAGATCTCTTCTACAGGAGTATGAATCAGACCTTCTCATATTTTGGAGGTTGAGGCACAGACATTACTCTTAATGCAGTGAAATAGAAATAAGCAGATCGTAAGTCATCAGGATGTGGTTCGAATGTATCGAGGGGTCTGTCTGTCGGCAACACTTCTCGTAGGTCTAGCCATTGCAGGATCGGCAGTCGTGTCAGTGTGGTTCTAGCGTAAGCCGCACACACCTGAAAGTTGGCTAATTACAGCTGGCTAAAATAACAAGGAATACAATATACCTGTCTTTGTCTGATCTTAGTATTGTTATTATTAAACTTAGTGAAAAAGGAAATAGCGAATATAAATCGCTTCAAGAACATTAAACTTTAAAAACACAAACTATTTTATGCTTGTGTTCAATGGCGTTGACTATAGGTAGTAGACCACAGCGGCGTGCACAGAATTATGACACTGGGTATGCGGCGGAGTACCTATTCGGTTTCAAAAAAAAATATTTTATAGATTTTTAGCTTTTTTATTTAGTTTCATAGATTATGTGATCAAGATGGTGAAATGTCGGAGTTTGATTAGATATCAGATCACAGAGTTTGATATCAGAGCACATCCTGTCTTAAAGCGTAAACAGTGCTTGTGTGTCTCTGTGGAGTGCACGCCTCTGGTAGACCACATCTTTCGTATTTTTAGAATCTTTATTTGTCTATCCGTCTGTATACCGGCCGTGATTCACGCATAAACTCCTGAACCGACAGTGACGAAATTAGTCTTAGTCTGACATAGTTCCAGGTTACGTTATAGAATTCTTTTCTTGAGAAAAACGATAAATCCGAAATCTAAACTTGGCTACAATTTATGAATGCGCAGTCTAACATCATTAATTATTTTATTATTGAAAATTCTCAGATCGAACGGGTTTGTATTGTGATTATGTTAACAAAAACTAAGGATTCTGTTACATTACTGCCCGGGGAGTGAGCCACTGAAAAACTTTTACCAAAACTACAACCAAACAAACAACATGCCGTCGAAAAAAACGTGGACGCATTCGCAGGTGCAGTTAGTGATTAAATAAATGTGTAATGAAATGAAGTGAAGACCTGTTTCAAGATATTATACGATTATTATTATCGATATGTGATCATTTAAATCGATATCTAATTATGCCTATTTAAATGATTACTATTGACATACCGAAGTCAGTAAATATCTGTCAAAACATATCATAAAATTACTTTATGTTGGCCATTATTTTATTACTATAAATATGCATCTTTATTCTTTTGTTAGGAAAATGTGTATTTATAATTTTAAAACGATGATAATGTTATTAAGAATTCACGATGTTGAATTTTGATGAAGTTTCAAATGTGATCTTTTAAATAGATCAAACTTTACGCAAATTGATAAAACATACCGCACAGGGATTCCCAGCAAGCGTCAACGAAATAAGGTTTGGTAATGCAACCAAAGCATCTAATACAATATTCAAATTATAGATGTCGTTGTCAGATAAATCGAGAACTGTAATGTCATTAGGAATTTTCCTCAGCCCGCCAATATTTTCTGTAAAAGATAACATTTCAATTACATATTATGGTAATATGAAAGATTTTTTAGATGCTTTCGTTATTATCATTTCGTTAGATGACATTGTCCATAGTTTGCAGCACAGAGTAGTTGCGAAGCATTACTTAATACTTGTGCCGAAAATCACGCGGAGAATCCAAAAGATCGCAGAACTTTGAAAAAATTTACTAGTGGTTCCCTGTCATATATTATGTCGAACAATTAACTATGTTACGCTAGTTCTTCTTCTTCGCCCAAGTCTTATCTCGTTTTCATACTCAATTATATCTGGGTCGGCTCCTAATCTAGGGGATTTATTAGGGGCGCCAATTTTTATATAAAGTATGATATCAGATATCTACAACCCAGATCCCGACCTATATTAGGTCAAATTTGAATACACAATTCCGGCCTTTTCATGTTGCCCCATGACATGTGTCAAGACGTTTTCCTTTACAGTAACAGATAAAGTCCGATACCTCGATAACTTGGTAGCACAAAAACGTCTACGTGTAATCTTGATTCTGAAATCAACAACCGATTTAGTGCTGCAACTGTAGCGTTTGGTAGGTTTAATAAACCTTTGGGTCTCATTATTTGTAGCTAAGTCACAAGATCTCCGTGTATATGGCTATCGTTTTACCTAGTATTTTATATTTTGCTGAATATGTATACGAAGAACACTGATGTATACTGAAGTTATGAGGCGAGCAAAAATAAGTGGCATTGAAGCGTATATTATGAGGCGACACTTCGTATGGCAGACACTAGAGTAGCATAACGCATCTTCTATTCTAAACTTAGGGAAGGTAAAAGAAAGCGTCAACTCCTTAGGTGTTGCTGGCCAAGTGGATAAATGTGACACAGATCCTGTACAATGGGAGAAATTGCCTGAACATTGGAATGAAAGAAGATGTAGAATTAAAATCAAAACATTTGATTTTGAAGCAGGTTGGATCTTCAAACTAGATGATAAAAGGGATGAAGTGAAAGCCCGTACATCTGTGACGATCAGCTATAATTATATGAATGGTATGCTTAGGTGTCCACTTTGTGCACGAATTTTAACTACCTACCAAAACTAGATACGTAAGTCACGTACGTGCGCGTGAGTGCAACTGCCGTCGCTGAAATCAGCCTGGAGAATACATAACTCAGAAAATGTACTTAAGTTTGATACATTTAAATACATTTGCTGAGTTTCTTACGATTAATATGGTAAGCTGGTTACGCATTAGAAATATACCTAGACAAGACGCCGATAGAATCAATTCATAGGATTCCATTGGAAATGAAACGAAGCGAAATTATTTTCAACACTAGCAACCTGTCGATGTTTTTCAAGATTAAGACATGAATGTATTAATGAATACTTAGAACATTCAGCATTCTTCATTTTCAGTATAGAGTATTTTATTATTCGGTACAAAAGTTAGTTTTATCATAAATTATATCGAACTATATCAGACAACACATGCAAAACAAAGTATTTGCATTGATGCCCTCAGTCGGTACATTTTAGGTCATTGGTGCAACTAATTTAAAAAAAATTCACATAAGTGTATTTTAGTAGTTTTCAAAGATTTCACAGATTGTAACTCGTTGCATAAAAGTGTTTAATTATTTTCTTTTGTAAGTAACAATCATAAAAGTATTTACCATTATTGAAAAGATTTCTAGATAGCCCTAAATAGGTCAAACTATTTGGTAGATATTCAGCAAATATTTCTACATCTTGAATTCTGTTAGATTGGAGTTCCAACATTCTTAATCCACGTGGAAGTAGATTTGCATTGAATTCATCAATATAATTACAAGAAAGATTTAAAGTCACTAGGTTTTTGAATTCCTCTAAACCATTGTCTAATTTCGTGATCTAAAATAATTTTAATATTTTAGCAAATTGTGAGAAAACAGCGCTTTTGTCAAGAGAAATGTTATACCAGTTGATACAAGATTAAACAAAGTTATTTAAAGATTCTTTTGTTTTACTTATAACACGCTGAATGTTTGAACAAATTGCCTTGTGTCACAATAGAATATTATGTGTTTACTCGGGGCCATTGAAGACGTTTTCGGTTACTGTGTCAGTCTTCTATTAGAGTATTTAGACCTACGACAACGCAAGTTCAAGCAAAGCAACTGGCTGGCCAGCGCCAAGAGTAGTGTCACTTTTGATCCCTCCATAACTCAAAACCTATATTTGATATAATAATAGAATTTAAAAAATATATGTTGAATAACTTTAAAAATGGCTGATGTAATGAAAACTGGCCTAGTCAAATCTAATCTACTTTAGACCTCACATTTTTAAATAACAGCAACTGTTACAGGTATCCATTAAAGAAATAAAGTTTAATGCCTGTTCATGTTATTTTGTTCCTACAAAAACATATTTGGAATTTGCATAGAACATTTAGATCTCCATTCTTTTTGTGGCGATGCCCATTGCCTAGTATA
Organism: Lasaia peninsularis; assembly: GCA_018236625.1. Lineage (NCBI taxonomy): Eukaryota > Metazoa > Arthropoda > Insecta > Lepidoptera > Riodinidae > Lasaia > Lasaia peninsularis. Next base: position 9,372 of record DVZL01007820.1, read on the forward strand.
ATGTTTGTATTGAACTTGGCTACCATTTTTCACATTTGTGTTTTTAGTGGGAAATACAATAAAAATATCGTGTAGTTTTACTTGCTGAGAAATCTTATCTAGCGAATATAACCGCGCTACCTGAGTGTAGGTATGTGTGCGTGTCTGTTTATGTATGTTTTTATAGCAGTATTACCATCGAAAATTTGAAATGTTTTCAATTTTTGTTAATTAAAAACAAAAATATTCAAATATAGCAATATTCAACTTACAGTACACATAAGTATAATTTAATATGGATCATGTACTATAATATATAGTACCTACTTAATATTGTGTAATTACCAGTATAATACATATAAAGATGTGACATCTGCCAAGAGCAACGTGTCGGTTTATGTCGTTATTTTTTGAATCAATTTGTTTTTCTAGTAGTTGTATGTTAGCTTAACTAACTGGTAAAAGTAATCTTAGAAGTGTAATAAATTTAATACGTATTGTAACAATTCTAACCTTAGCATCAATAAGTCTCAGCACTGATACCATTTTTAAATCTCCCTTCAACGCTTTCGGGTCATTAAAATGTACAGCTTTTTTAATTAAACCGAACATATTGTCAGTCAAGGAATTGGCACTTTCAAAACATATCACTCCTTCTTCATTTGCAAACTTAGATTGGTCCCATAGTATCATAGGAAGTAGTACTTCCCAATGATCAGTAAAAGATAGACTAGTAGTTTCGAAGAATCCGTGTAGGATGCTTTTTCTAATTTTATTTTCGAGTGCCTCAGAAAATGTTATTTTTTGATTTTTTTCTATTAAACTCTTTTGTTTATGATACCTTGCAGATTCTTCTACGACTGTCCAAGTTACGTTTGCCTCTATTCTTTCTTGAAATCCTGTAATTTAATATAGCAAGATAGAAGTTAAGTTATTTTAAATGCGTTAATTTTTTGGATTAAGCAACCCTGAGAATAATTTCAGCCTGAAAAAATCTTTTATTTGTTAAGTATTCCTAAATTAAAGTCTCTAGGAATTGGATGATTGTCTTTGGAGCCGTCAGCTAAACTTCTCCTGATGGTAAGAGATAACCGAGGCCCATAGACACCATAGAGGTTGTAGAGGTGTCGCGGTCCTGTGGTCTAGCTTTTAGATTTTATGTGCAAGTCTACCGCTACTCTACTCTGCGGACCAGAACACG
>DVZL01007821.1:0-10550 GCA_018236625.1 Lasaia peninsularis
TAAGCCTCTTGCGTGAGTAAGTTTACCGGCTACCCTACCCTCTAAACCAGAACACGACAATGGCGAGCACTGACGCTATTGTGGCAGGAATAGGTAAGCTGTGGTATCAATCCGAGCGAGTCGTTGCAAGACTCTACCACCTAGTCAATGTAACGGTGTTGGTGACGATAGAACCAGTGCTCGCCTCTTACGAACTGCCTGGGTGGAAATCAGTTGGCCTATTCTACAACGGAACCCGGACCAACACGGGGGAAAACTTAAGAGACAACCATAGCTTATAGAAACTGCAAATTAAAATAAATATTGTCACGCCCGCATCTCTGAAAGGGTAGGCAGAGGTACTATTACACACCTGTGACTAGGCGAAAACATTATTTGTCAGACTGACAGGTAGAAAGTCCGCCGCCATATTGGGCGCAAATCCTGTGTCGGGCAACTTTTTTTTTTCAAATAAACTGAAAATAATCTACCTGGAATAGAACCCTGGACCTCTTGTTTTAAAGTCAGACACGAATCTTTAATGGGAGTTGTATTAGCATGTATTTTATTATGTATTTTACTATTTGTTGTAGCGGCAGCAGAAATACATAATCTGTGAAAGTTTCTCTGCTATCACGTTCAATAGATGTAGAGAGTCTAGTCTGGAGTCTTTGGTTACGAAACCCCAAAAAACCACATTTTTGACGGTTGCGCCATAATTAATGTAGTACGTTCATATTTATTATCCCCGAAGAGGTAGGCAAAGATGTGTTAGTATATCTATGACTCATAGAGTCCAGTCCAGTAGATATACTAGAACACCCACAATTAGCCAGGGTACTAGGGCTCATGGTGTGATAGGTGGTAGGGTTGTTGAGGAAGTGATTATGAGGAAGAAGAGGAGGAAGAGGAATTGTCACGTGCAAGTTTAGAGGATGCGGATGAGGAAGAGGATATTTTTTGAGGAAGATATACGGATGAGGAAGAGGATGATAGGAAATTATAAATACTAGGGGACCCAACCCAAAAGCCGCTGTCTTGTCTGTATATAACTAGATACATACATATACAAAAAAATAATTAAAAGGGCATTTTCCAGTGGACCATCCATTTGTGTGGTATCCATAGTGGGCATCCCATGATTCTAAACCATTCTCAAAACACACACAAAAAGAATCATCAAAATCGGTCCAGCAGTTAAGGAGGAGTTCATTAATATACACAACACACGCAGACAAAAAAAAGATGAGTGAATGCTACAATTATATTTAGGAATTGAAATGAAAATAAGAACAGTCTTTATTTCTTTACTAATTACTTAAGTCGAATATTATTCATCAAAATTAAAGAATTGAATACTAATAATCATAATTAGTTATAGGGAGGTTAATTTTTATAAAAAATAATTAGGACGCTGTCTCCACCGACAGCCGGTTTCTTAGCTTGTCATATACAAATTCCTCATTAATTCCTCTTACATTTTGAGGAAGCGATAGCGAAAGAGGATTTTTTTTTATTTATGAGGATGCGGTAACGGTTGAGGAGCCCAAAATATTGCGGAACTTCCGTGTTATGAGGAAGCGGAAGAGGAATCCTCAGCAACACTAATAGGTGGCAAGCCTTAAGCCACTTCGGGAACATTACAATCCCGGGCAATGTAATGCTTACTCAGAATTAATGTGAAATGGGTCTGTTTTGATAACTGTATTTGCGATTTAGACTATCCTTCTTCCTTTATCACAAAATTATTTCATATATTTCCCGCCACAAAACGGAAAATATAATGCAGTTAAAAACAAATAACTTATCCTTGGTAATTTATCGCAGTGTTTTTGGTTCTGGTCACTGGGTACTATAAATCAGATAACATTACTGATTCTATCGTTAAATTATTGTGGGGCTTTCCAACTTATGTTTAATGTTAATAATATATCATATATGGCATATTTGTTGCCTGCAGCTTAGCTCGTGGTGATACGCACTGTTCTAACACGAGTTTAAATCCTCCCGTGTTAACATAGAAACAAATTATATCTCGGGATACTTCTGACCAATTTAATTTTCATTAAAAATGTGTGATGCAAGACTTTTTATGTTTTAGATATGGCGGAATTTTTTCCGACATATCATACCTATTGCGTAAAATAGACTTTATGTAGTCAGTTAAAAAGAAGTCCACGTTCTTTCTCAAGGTCAACACCATCTCTGTACCAAATTTCATCAAAATCGGTTTGGTGGCTTAGGCGTGAAAGCGTAACAGACAGAGTTACTTTCGTATTTATAATATTAGTAGGGGTTGCTAGAAGTTGTACTATTTTTCTTCACAACGGAATCGTAAACTGGCAATTCCGTTTAGCGCAGAGGAGGAAAAGTAGCTAATTTCCGGTCGGAGGGCAGAAAATTAGTACACACTGTCGTTTTGGACCCCATTGAATACAAACAAATAGATTTTCCTTTTCATACTTTTTAATTTTTTTTTGATGGAGTAAGAGACAGCAATCAAGCTTATGGCGTTCCTGATTGTAAAAGAGAATCGAAGGCTATTAACATCAAAAATCGCTGTCCAATGGCCGGGCTGTTAGGCCTAATGTGCAAGTCTACCAGCTACCATAACCACCGGACCGGAATACGACAATGTCATAATGGGGAAGAAAGGACGCATCTATCTACTTGGGCTAATTGCTGCATAGCACTCTACCTCAAGTGATATTGATATAAATGAACCAGTCGGGTTAGACTATTTTTCGTCGCCGTAACATTATGTCAATCTATTTTACCTTGAATCGAAGATTTCTAAAGCTATCGATAAATAATCTATAGTAAGAGTAAAAAATTATAATTCATTTTTAAAGATTTGCAGGCACGGAAAATATAAAATGATTATTCCCGTTTTTTTTCAAACAATTAAATTTAGAAGACGAGTAAGTGGTTTTGATGTTTAATTTATTAATTAAAGATCTTAACAAGAACTCCACTTGTTAATGAATCAACTTAACTTTAATTCAACATTCTTTTATTTAACTTCGAAATGAGGTGAAAGTTACGTGAACTGCGAAAAACACCTGATATCTTTGATTTAAGGTTTTCTCAGAGGGCGTGGGTGTTGCGCCATTTTAATATTACGAAAAAGGTCAAGCGTTTTTATTTCTTCTAAAATCTTTGTCAGACATTCGACTACTTTAGGAATGAGATTGTTTTTAATATAACAATGCTAAACTTGAGTTTATTGATGGTCGTAGAAACAATAATTAAAAAAATAAACAGACCACTATTTTGAAATTAGGTCTACTGTGTTCTTTTAGGTTCTTTCATATGATAGGATGGCAAAAAATAACATTAATTTATAAATGGAGAGAGATATACGTCGTACAGATACAAAAGAAGATAATCGAAGGTCCAAAAAATCCAGCGCGAGCTTTCAGATGCGATTTCCCGGTAGAGAAATTTCTATGAGTTTTTTTTTAATTTATAAGAAAAACATTACAAACCTTCCGGAAAATAGGCATGATCATATTTTTTTAAATTGAAACAAGACAACGGAAAGCACCGAGTTTTGGCAATAGAAGGTATTACTTAAGTAGGTTACGGAGATTGCTTCTAATTTATGTGAATACATTACAAATACCTTATCATATCTACCTTCGAATTGGTGTATCGCCCTCATAAAATGACTGCTCATCACTGTCTTGTTCTGGGATAAATTCGGTCGGTAAACTTATGGAAGGTGTTTCATATTCCAGACTTTGGCAATGCATCTGTATCTAAAGCCTATAGGCGACATGTATCCATTTCTTCCTGTCAGAAAATCAATTTGCTACTTTTTCTTTGCACTTCCTAAAGAAATTCGACAATATTCCAGAAAAAATAACTATCGAAAGTGATATTTTCTTCTCAAAGTTTCTAAATCGAAAAGGTATTTTTCATTATTTGCTCCTTGTCTGTTTGCTATTTGTACAGAAAAATCAAGTAATAAGTAACAATAACACTAATTAATTACAATAATTACATTTCACCAATTCATTGTTAGTATAAAGTTTTGAACGCTACCAGCAATATTTCACCCAAATAACTCAATACTACATAATTATTTGCGTTAATTTGATTGTCGATCTCGAGAATTAATATGCTAGGTTCTGTACACGACCGCCATAAATATGAGACCTCTCATTAACCCCGCATATTACTAACCCCAAGGGTCATTTCGGAATTATTCATGTTTTAACGAGCTAGCGTACACGCTCATATGACATGAGTTGCTGAAACTTAGATGTCTAGTATGCAGCCCTAGCATGAACATTTCGCGATTTCGAATATCTTGTGAAGTCGAAAGGTCGCTTTCAAAATACATAGAGATTTTATCAGAAGTTCTTAAATGACAACTTTAAACGCTCGTATTTATAACGCTGTCTTTTTTTCTACAAGCGCTTACCACTGTCGTGTTCCATTTTGAAAAAAATGAATTTCAATCGCATATTGGCAATGCACCACGTGATAATAGTAACATATTTGCTGTTTACAGCTACTGCGTGTTTCTTAACGTTTTTTAAAACCAATATAGATTTTAAAGAATCAAAATAGAGCTTATAGTTATTACGTTATTACTTCGCCAATTCTCAATGCCTTATGAAAACAAAAATCCTCAGGCCTCTGAAGTATTTAAATTTTATGGTTATTGATTCAGAACATTTAGACCTTACCATAGACAATTGTAACAAAGACGTCGATTGTTGCTATTTTACTGTCTAACGTTTACGTAATGGTTAAATTAATATTTGATTCGAAAATATAATCGAGTTTGATTCGAAAATACGAAATGTTCGTGATGGAGGTTCTGTTGAAGTGAATGGAGATCTCAAGCCTAGGACCTGCCTTTGAATAATTAAGGATCGTATTGCAAGCTTATCAAAGCTTAAGACAGGCTTGAGAGGCAAATAGCCACGTGTCATCTTGGTGTAATTACACTCATTTGCGACGGTGCATTGTGACTGCAGTTCTGGTATACGACCATTTTGGTAATGGTATAATTCGACCACCCCATTAGTCACTGTGTTAACTAAGGGATCAGCATATACAATGAATATCACCTACCTCCTAGAATGCTTCTCCACTGCCTTATTTCACAAAAAAGCAACTGTTTTTAACCCAAAGCTGCAGTCGGCATTTGTGTGTCAAACGTGTATGTCTTTATTTATGATTTTTGGTATTTATTACAAACATTTATTTAACTTGCAACGCATGTATGCACTAGTTATGCATGATCAAACGTGTGTATGTATGTAGGTATTCAAAGTTTTTTTTTTATGGTAATGGAAGGCAAACAAGCAGACGGGTTTCCTGGTGGTAAGAAATACGCGTCGCCTATAGACACCAAAGGTGGAAATGGTGCGTTGCCAACCTGAGGCTGGGATAGTAAGCCTCTTGCGTGAGTAAGTTTACCGGCTACCCTACCTTCCACACCGGAACACGACAATGGTGAGCAAAGAAGCTATTGTGGCAAAAAAGCGAAATGAGTAAGGCGGTGGTTGCATTAATCTACCACCTAGTCAATGTCACGGTGTTGGTGACAATAGACGCTGTGCTTGCCTCTTACGAGCTGCCTGGGTGGAAGGCAATTGGTCTATTCAACGGAACCCGGACCAACACGGGGTATTATGGTTAAGATTGTAATTATCCTAAACTTAATGTGAATAATCTACTATTTCGTGGGTCGGGTATTAGTATTTTTTCGGTCTTTGGTCCATACTTTTACGTAGTAAAAATTATTTGTTATTCTTCTCGTTATAAAAATTATAATAAGCTAATAAACACAAACCTTTAAGCAATATTTGTAGCTATTTAGACCTGGAATACGAAAAACATAGATATAATATTAATTATAGAAGCTCTCAAAGTAAAGTAGTGACAAAACTCAAAAGTGACAACATTAATAGTATTAGGCACGCATGAGCCCGCCGACGCTAAGTGAATTTGTGAATATTCCCCCAACTTCTGGGAGGCTTGTTATGACTTTTACCGTACCTTGTTACCGCAGTTTATAATTTTGTTTGTTGTTGGACAAAATGAATGGGATTTGTTAGGGAGAAGTAATTTTTATAGCAAAAATTATTGCTTAAATATTCACCAGATGGCTACGAGATTTGCTAATATGAAACACTACTTAAAAACACTAGATACTAATATACTTTGTATTACTATGTTTTTTTTTGTAGTATTTGATTCGACCTCAGCTTGAGACAGTTTCAACCAAATTGGATTATTTTTTCTGTATTGTCATTAATACGTATATAAGATTTTTATAGAGAGAAGGGCTGGGAAAACTGCATTGCAAATTGCAAATTTTTCTCACATAAGCTCAATTTCAGCTATGAAAAGCCAGGTCGGCTAGATTTGTATAATTTGATTGAATTTAAAAGCAGCAAAACTGCAAAAACGAAACTTTATCTTCATCATAATGTGTAAGAACTGGACAAAATTGATATGATATGCGGCAATACCAATATTGAAATAAAAGAATATTCATTCAAATCGGTTCACCTAGTTGAAAGTTCTCAGGTAACAAACATAAAAAAACACAATCGAATTGAAACCGTTTCTCACAGTGTTTTAGAGTTCCGTATGCAAAGGATAAAAATACGGAACCATATGACTAAGACTCCACTGTCCGTTTGTCTGGCTGTCACCAGGTTATATATTGTAAATTATGATAGCTAGACACTTGAAATATTCACAGATGATGCATTCCTGTTGCTGGTATAACAACTACTAAAAACAGAATCGACTAAATATATTAATGGTACTCTCATAAAACAAAAGCGATTATTTGCCGTTTTTATAGATAACGGGTACGAAACCCTTAATGCCCGTCCAACTTGAACTTGGCCGATTTTTTGTTTATTTGTTTTCTAACAAAACAAAATGAACTGGTAAGCAAGCAGACATTATTTTTTGATTTATCGTCAACTTTGCGTATGGATAATAAAAGCATGCAGATACGACTTACATTACAGGTTAAAGTTATATGAATATTAAACTGGCTGAATTAAAATGTTACAAAAAATGAAGAAAAAATCTGAAAGAGAAATTTTCAGGTGTCAAATTAGAAATGTAAACAAATTAATATAAAAAACGCAATGTTTGCTTATAAAAAAATAATAAATATTTAACAAAAATGGCTTGTGGTGTATGCGAGCACTGCGATAACCCAGTGAAACCCGGAGATGGAACTGTGCATCAAGGATATAGCTATCACTTGGAATGTTGCAAGTGTTATATATGCAGTGAAACCAACTTACTTGAAGCAGAAGTGTTCAAAGGAGCTATCTTCTGCGCTGGCTGCTCAAAGCGTATCTTCCAAGGGTGCTTATCAGCTCGAAAGGCAAAAACCACACGTAAAATCAGAAGACGATTTCATAGGAGACGTCCAAATATCAGAATGCAGAAGGTTGGCAAAAAACAATTGGAAACCAATTTTATTGCATCCATTACGGCTGACGATTTTAAATGTAACTCAAGTTTATCTCGCCTTAGTGAACTATCTATGCGGACGAAAGTCATAGATTCAAGAAATGCTAATAATAAGATGAAGAAAGATAGCACAGAGATGGGTATGACAACTGACGTCACTCAAGAATTATTAATGCAGATCAATAATTGCATAGACAAATCTGACAATACCAGAGTTCCTCTCAAGCCAAGAAAAAAAATGAAAGCGAGAAAAGAGACAGAAGAAAAAAATGAATACAGTGACCTCAGAATAGCTGAATTAGGTGCATCCACCGAGATAGCTCATATGACTTTAACTACCAACCCAAATCCGCTAAGAAGACATTCTGTAGCACCGATCATCATAAAATCCAGATCTGATATCAAAAATGGTGAAACCAAGTCATCTAGCTTACATGTTGAAAGTTATAGTTCAAATAGCGACTCAGAAGATTGGTCAAACCTGTCCTCTTCAATTTGCTGGTTAGATCGCCGTGTTGGGAGTATCCTGAAACTGCCATATACATACTTTAAAAAAAGCATTTTGGACAGAAGCTCCCTTATTAGTATAATTTTAAGTGACAGTAGTAAAATATGTGTATTGAGAAGATTTAAAAACTTATTTCACGACGACATAAAGGAGCATCATAAAAGAGGATATAAAAAGCTATATTCAACAATCAATAAGAAGAAAACACCACATAAGTTGGGATGGTTGGATGAACCAGAAATCAGAGATAATTTTGGATGTAAGCATTGCGACAAATCTCATAGCTATCGTTGTATGAGGGCACAAGTTCTGAAATTGGCCGGTCCAACTCGAAGTGAGTTAGCTTTGATACGCCATAAACTGAAGAGATATTTGTTTACGGACCTCCTTCATAATCTTTTGAATTACAGCCAACAATATTCATCCCTGATGACTTCTCAAACTTGTAAAATTGACAAAATTAGTTCAAAAGTTACACCTATCACTATAAAATAAATAAATAAAGCTAGATCAGGTCCTGTAAATCCAGAAACCATTATGTTTATATGCACAAATAAATAAATTGTAATAAGTCTGTTTGTGAATATCAAAATATTACAAAATATATTAATATTGGTGTATGTTCGTGTATCACAGAAAAAGTGTATAAGCTCATCTCCGAAAAGGAAAACAGAGATAAGTATGCACCAACGATTAGGTGACGATATTAGGTCCCATAACGTGACAGGTGGCAAGTTCTTCGTCACATCGAGCACAAATCCTGGGTTTCCTCAGGACGATTCTCTTCACCGTAAGAGCACTTGGAAAATGTACTTCTGTTAGAAAAGCCATTGGTTGGAACCTGGACTACCGAAATGAAATAGCGATAGATAAATAGCGACGCGGAAATGTATAATATAAAATAATTAAAGGACGAAGTCGCGGGCACAGCTGGTAGATTAATAATACTCGTGCATATGGTTGAGATGATATATAGCAACTTTATCAACTTGTTGAACGTCCCCTGGCTCATAAATAGCTTTCCCCGAGTATAGTCTACCTGTTAGGATCATGCATTTAACGACGATGCAAACATGTTAAATACGTTGATTTATTACAAACCTAACTCCTGGTCAAATAGATTCGGTGTCCGATTTACACGCTCGAGGTCACGGATTCGATTTCTGGGTAGGCAACTAGTTCTTATAAGTTTTTTCAGTTTATCCAGATATCCAGGATACCCAGAGATTGGATTTGTGCCCGATAAAGCCACCGACTTGCCACCCGTCTCATCATGGGACAATATTGTCGGCTAATCGTGGGTGACAATATTTATTATTAAAGTGTATTTATTTTACAATAACAAATAGTTTTATTCAGAAAAAAATCACTTGTTCCGATTTTCCAAATTGTGAAACAAACGTAACAAATTCTTTAAATATTTAAAAATTTCAATTTCATGTGAAACTTTACTCTCATTGTTGAACATTATCCTGATTATTGAAGTTGTTGAGATTTAGCCCAATCATTATTTATTTACGTTCAAAACGCTTGGTGTTATCGTGTTCCGGTTTATTGAGTAGGGCAGCTGATAAATTTGCTCACGCAATAGTAGGCTTATGAAACCTACCCGCTGAACCAATTTTGAAAAAATTTCGTAACTTAAAAATATGATGCTCTTAAATCCTCGAACAGATTACCGAGGGAGAAGTGAATAACTCCCAGAAATAGCTAGTAAACATAAATGTCTTCACGCCAGGTCTTGGAAAGTACATCGAGTCAAGAGTCACGATTTCTACATACTAGTCGAGCTTCCTAGTTATATATGAAACACTCAAAGAGTTTGAGGTTTTAAAGGCAGGGTCAGAAAGCCTAGAATTTAATGTCCCCATTTGTAATATTGTTAAGTAATGTCATCGTTACTTTTCAAAAAAAAGCTATGAAAATATTGGGACAGATAATTTTTGTAAAACTTTCATCAATCACTGGATTCTGTCGAAAGCAGCCATGATTCTCAGTTCATTAGAAAACGATTATGTTTAATTTGGGAGCCGAATCCCTTTTGTTGGGCGGGAATTCATTCCTTCCGTTATTTCACAATTTTAGGATTTGATAAATTATTTGAAATGTTTTTTTTACCGACGACGCAAAGGGCATAAGCTTAATTTATGTTTTTATATCGGTTTTAGTGTTTTTTATTTATACAAATAAATAAAATTAGAATGTGTTTTTTAATATGAAAATTACAGCTTTTTACTTAATGCATATGTATGTATTTTTGACTCTCTGCATGTTTATTTCGGCTGAACGTTTGGACCAATTTTGATCTAAATCTGATTTTTTTTAAAGAAGAGGAGGCAAACGGGCAAGTGGGTCAAGTGATCATCTCCGCCCACAAACACCCGCAACACATGAAACTATTATTATTACTTATTCTACCACATTGACGTATAAAAATCATTAGTACATGGTGAGTTCGAACCAGCGGGGCTATTGCGTAACTCGGTGACGAAATGAAAGATACTACGAACTGCAATTGGGTTTCGAACCAAAATGTCACAAAATCGGTATTGCGTATCTCAATTAGTTGTCAGCAGTAGACATCTATTTCCGGTGCCTT
>DVZL01007822.1:0-10550 GCA_018236625.1 Lasaia peninsularis
GGGACAGACGATTGAGTGATGAACATATATGTTTGTATTTCCGGGTCTGAGTGTTTGTTAAATGTATACTGGTATCTATTTAAGTATTTCTATGTATTAATATCGTTGACTAACACACATAACACAAGCATGTAATTTGCTTACTTTGGGGTTAGATCAATTTGTGTCATTTGTCTAGTAATATTTATTTATTTATTACTATATAAAAAATATTATATAATTATAGGCATTTGTATGGTAGTTTAGATGTCAAATTCTATATCCTGACCTGGGCGGTTATTATTCTTTAATAAGTAATTCGTATTTTTAACTTAGATCAATGTATATTATACATATCTTCACGCCAGATCCTTTACGGGGTAGGCAGAGTATCGAGTGCCAAGCGTCGCGATCCCTACCAGCCTAGCTTCATCCACATTCATCGATCTCTTCATGCATACACGCCGGTTGAGGAGATTCTTGACAAGTATATTACTTGCTTCAATAAAAAAAACAATTAAAATAGTTATTTCCGCAAATAAATCTTAATAAAAGAAGTCAAAATTTCGTAGAACTTTACTACAGTTAACTTTCAAGTTGATATTTTAATACAGTTGACAACAAGAGCCCATAGAAGTTATAAAATTAACATACACCATTCAATTATATCAACAATAGTGGGAACAATGTCAAAGATACTTCCTTGAGCAAATACATAATTTCTATTGTATAATGAAGGTGTGGGCATACATTACTTCAAACAATTTTTGTTAAACAATCAATGTTTTATTGAGATTATATGGGAATAAACTTAATAAAGAGTTTAAATATTTTTTTAGAATATCAACTGTAAATTTGAAATTGCTTCGAGAAAAGGATGGTTACGGCCCGCCGCTCGACCCGCCCGCACGGCCCTGCCCCCAGATTACTAGATATCTTTTCTATGAAATAATATATTTGGTGACTATAAATATTTTAAAGTTATTTTATGACTATAAGATCACATTGTGTAAAACTAGGTGGCGCTGGTCAATTTCAAATTATTTTCAAAAATAAAAAGTAGCCTGTGTGTTATCCTGATGTATAAGCAATATTTACTTTAAATTTTCGTAAAAATCCATTTAATAAGTTATGCATCAATTAGTAACAAACACATACACACTCCTACTCACAAACATTCGCAATTATAACATTAGTCGGATAGTACACATATATATTCAGTGCAAAAGAAAATATTATAAAAAAACTGACGTACCTACTCTTTCCGTAATTACAGCTTAGCAAGATTCTGACACGGTGAGTAATTTTTCTTAATATTATTTAATACTTATAGATATAAAATAGGTACCAACCAGAGACTGAGTAAGGCGAACAAATAATAGGTAGTAAAAACCCGCGATGTCTCATGGCGGATGACAATCGTACCGTCAAGCAATGGAAACATGTCATAGTCACTATGACTGTATGGCTGACCATAATAAAGATGTTTACTAGCAGTAAACGTAATCAATAAACGTTACTTATGAGACGACTGGACTTTTATTGGTACTTCGGTACCCAAATATGGTAGGACGCATGAAATTGCGCGATAATCTTGTATCATGAAGTTTATAACGGAATGTCTTTAAGGAAATATCGGCTAAGTGTTTTTTAGCTTTATTATAACATTTATCTATACAAATAAATAAAATTGGAGTGTCTGTATGATATAATAAAATAACAGATTTTTACTAAATGCATATGTATATTTACAAGGTACATATACCAAAACAACATTTTTAGATTTTTTATCTGTTTGCACCCGCTCATCTCTGAAACAGCTGGACCGATTTTGACGGCACTTTTACTGGCAGACAGCTAATGTAATAAACAACGGTTTAGGTTATTATTTTAGAAATGTATAAAATAAATAAATTAAATAAAAACGCCGACAACATCACGAGCACAGTTAGTTATTAATAAATATAATTGTATGCATCCCAGTTTTTATAAGATTTTAGAGGAAATATGATTAAGTGCAGATTAATTAAGTTTCTTTATAAAAAATAAATTTACTTATACATAATTGTAAAAAAAATAATTTTTGAGAGATTCCCTGACGTGCGCTGCGTAAATTTACGCAAAAATCGTGTTCCATGAAATTTCACGGTTCGTCTTTGAAAGATCTAAATAAAAGCCGCAACAGCACACATCCAGCTTTTAAGGTTGACTCACTATAACGTTTTTAGAGTTCCGTACCCAAGTGATAAAAACAGAACCCTTTTACTCGGACTCCGCTGCCGTGCACGATAGGGAAGCTTTCAAAAATTTAATTTTACCCCGTTTTTGCAACATTTTTCACTCCTATTGTAAAACGTAGTTTGATATAGCCTATAGTCTCAGTAAATATAATATTCCACACAAAATTGTTTTTCAATTCGAACCCGTAGTTCCTGATATAACGTTCAACCAAACAAGCTCAGCAAACAAAACAGCTTTATTCAATAGTATTTTAACGGCCTCATTGGTTTGGGTTTTAGCGTACACACCTAACGCCGCCGACCAACCGCGAGGCTCGGGTTCAATTCACGACGGGACAGGCATTTGTATGATGACTTATTCTGGTATCAAATATTTTTATGTATTAGTACCGTTGTCTAACCATAACGCAGGTATATTATAATGTGTATCAATTAAATCAATTTGTGTAAGTATTTATTTATTTATAAGTTTTTAACTTAAAGTATTGGAAAATGGATAAATATGGGTTTTGTAGTTTTCTATATGATGAATCAACAACAATAAATATGCGACAAAATTAAGCATAGAAGCATAAGTTGTATGTCCAAAATACTAGGTGGCAGATAAAATAAGCTCAGGTTCCCCGCCTAGACAGCTATTAGTTTAATGAAAACAAATATCTATAGATGGGTCTAAACGCTTATCCATTTTATCTCAATTTATAAGTATTAATATATATCGCTTGTTCGGAAGAACCACAGTATCATGTCAAAATTTGGCACTAAATTAATAATACAGTTAGACTAAAAAAAGTACGTTCTGCCCCTTAAATTAGGTAGAAAATCGATAACACCTTGATTGAACCAATCACCAAAGTTATATGAAACTATTATTATTATCTACTAATGATACATAGAGTTATACCGTAGGAAGAAAAGTGTAATTGCTTTTCCTGAAAAAGTGCGTTTTTAAAGTCAATACAGTACCTATTCTTGCGGACAAGCGATATCTTTGAAACATATAATTTGTTAACTTTGAGGTTAGAGCATTCGACGTAATTAATCGTTAATTATAATAATCATGAATTTGTAATACATAAGCACAAATTGTGCCTAGCGTAGCATTCAAGAAATCAAACCCATACTTGAGAGAATGAGGGCAACGTTCTACTTTGCGGCCAGAACAGGTTTAGCCGCTGTAGCGTACGCACCTCGGTCACTAACATCTCAAGTGTATAACTTATTATATTTCTTTCACTCCTTACAAATATTATAAATTATATTTTCCAAGAACACATTTAGCTTGGTTAAAGCTAACTTCTGAGTCTGCATCGTGACATATTAATGCATTTGCTGTATATTTAAAACCACTATGTTATTCTTTACTAGTCGTACCCGTGGTTTCATCCACGTTATTATTTATTTAATTCATTTTATATATTTCTAAAATATAGGCTTTTATCTTCTATCCCTTAATGATGTTATTTCAGTACATATTTTGTAACGAGTAGCCGATCGTATTATTGAAACAATAATGCTGTAAGATTTCACAATTTTGATGAGAGAAGACAGCGAACAAGCAAACAGGTCTCCTGATGGTAAGAGACAACCGTGGTCCATAGACGTCAACCTCCAGTGGTCAGTTGGAGGTGTCCCAGTTAACCTATGCTCGCCACTGGCACCCAAACCAACACTGGCAAATTTGGTAATCATTTAGTTAGACATTATAGATTTTGTATGCGCGTCACTGTCTGTAGACTGGCGTAGGCGAATCGAATATCATTAATATAAAAACCAGCCAAATTCGAGTCGAACTCACACAAGATGGGTTCCATACCATTGTCTATAAAAACCACAAAAAATATTTAGTTTGTTGTTTGGGAGCATCCTTAATATATATTTGGTTTATTCTGTTTTTATTATTCGTTGTTATAGCGCCAACAGTAATACATAATCTGTAAAAATTTCAACTTTCCAGCTGTTACGGTTCACGAGATACAGCCTGGTGACAGACATACAAATGGACAGCAGACTTAGTAGTAGGATTAACCCTTTGGGTACAAAGCCCTAAAAACAGGAGAAGTTATAAAGAATATGAGGAGGCAACACACAATTATCGCTCGATTATTGCCATCGCTCGGCTATTGCTAATCACATAACAACGTTACGGGCAAATAATATTTCCCGCTACGTTCAAGTCTTTGTTATTGATTTCCATAGTGAGAACTATTGTCTTAGGTTCTTGCTTTACAGATATTATCTCCCATGATTTCAATGGCGCGCTCAACATCTCGCAATTATATACAAGCTCATCTTCAAGACAATTATAGTTTGAATTACATCAATGTTACAAAGGTAACATTTGTTTATCAATAATCGTTTATATTGTACTAGCTTTCCGCGCTTCGCTTCGCGTTAATTATTAAAGGCAGCTCGTAAGAGGCGAGCATAGGTTATCAAAGTCATTGCCAGACCACTGGTGGTTGAGTGCTGTGCAGCAACTCGCTCGGGTAGGGATCCACCGTCTTACCTAGTTCTACTGCCATAATGACAATGTCGTGTTCTGTTCCGGAGGGTAGAGTAGCCGTTAGACTAGCACAACAGGCCTAACACCCCGTCCCCAGGACAGCGACGCACCTATAATGTCTATAGGCCACGGTTGTCTCTGACCATCAGAAAAGAGCTGTAAGCTTTTTCATTGCCTTATCATATAAAAAAACAAAGGGAAAATTGGATAACGAATAGACCAGGTCCCATGTAACCATCGCGTGTCCCAATCCGCCCTTCGCGTGTCCGGTTATTATCTATACTGTGATTCAACGATAAAAATAATCATATATCAGTGTGTGAATTGAATTCAGGTATTTTTGGTTGTAATACGAATATAATTGGCCGTGACTGTAATTCCACATTTCTTTTTATTCTCAAGTTTCTCAACCCTGACGGATGTTGCTAGGGTTCGAACTGCAAAGCTACCAGCTACTTTTCAACACGGGACACGATAGTAACAAACACCGTAGAGATACGAGATAACAATAAAATTAATGTTTAAAAGGTATCCAATGGTGTATTATTCTGAAGAACTTATCTTTTTATTTACAAGTGGTTGTGACGCGTGTATATAATACTAAAATTTACCACTGGATCAGAACGTGGCCACTTACTGAGAAGATCCGGCGAAAGAAACTTAACGGGCTTGTCTTTTTCTTATTTTCTTTATACATTTTGCAATATTTTATAACCTTTTTAAGATAATTTAAATTTTATTATTACATTTTTATATTTATTTAAAGGTAGATCTTTGATATAGCAAAGATGTGGTAAGCTTTACCTACGAGTTATTAAAACCGCGGTAAATTTCGTTGATCATGGGCATTAAGAAATAAAGTAAATAAATAAATATCCCTGGACAAATTACACAAATAAAAAGTAGGCAAATTATATGCTTGTGTTATGGGTGTTAGTCAACGATACTAATACAATATAGAGATACTCATTCAAGTAAAAATTATTCAAGTTAAATTTAGTCTGGTGTATATTCATACACCAAACTAAATTTAATAAACAGACCTGGAAACACAAACAACTATATTCATTACCCAGTCGGGAAAGGAAATCACTAACCTAAGTCAGCAGAATTAACACCATCTTTCAAAGCATTTAAAATGTTCTAATTCAAACTAGATATTAGACAGATGCCAGATGAAGCAGAAACAACGTGCGAAACTAGACTTCATATAACTTCGCACTTCGTAAACACAAGTGAATGTTTACCTCTCGATAGCAGCTGTGCGAAATCAGCCGCAATGACAGCGACCCCAGTTTTGGAGTTGTTTGAATAATAATTTTATATCCCCGCATTGTGTTTGACTGCGGCAAAACTGGATACGTTTTTGTCGAAGACACGAGTGTTTCAAACTTTGATGTCAGTATTTTTTGATTTCCAAATGTCTAAAATTTATAACATCATATTTTACAGAATATAAAAAATACGTAGAGTTAAAGATAGATAGATAGAGTAAAAGATATTGTCTATTTAAAAACCTATTTATTTCACTTGCAAGTTATGTCAATTTTTGAAGCAGATGTCTTTAAACGATTAAGCTGAAATTTTGTGAGCACGCTTAGTTTGAATAAGCTATACATAGCCAAGATAAGCTATTTGACGTTATTCAAAATCTAACATGGCGGACATCTAAGATGGTAGTCCGATCACTGATGATATGGATTTGCCGAGAACAACTTGAAAAATGAAGTGACGTCACTCAAAGTCCAATATGGTGGACCAGTCTTTTTTGGAATGTAAGGAATTAAATGAAAGTAGGTATGTGCTAAGGACAATTCAGAAAATTTTTTATTAGTTATGGTCAAAGTTTGAATTGATTTTAAAGGTTTTAAAGTGAATTTAATTCTTTTTAGCGCATTTAAAAAAACTTGTTAAAAAGAGACTTTTATACGTTCAATTTATTTATAATTTTCGAAGATAAAGCAACAAGTGAATTTTTTAGTGGACATTCACTTCAAAGTAGTTGTACTTGACGTCATTTTACGCTCTCAGGTAAATGGCAACCTTCGGTGCACTGGGCTACTAGATCGTGATTGCTAAGATCCTAAATAACCCAACTTTTAATCTGGAACACAGCACTGTCGTTTTTGCAGTGTTACCATTACAGGGGAGTAATCAAGCAACTGCAGTTTTTCTGTTAGTAAGAGACAAGACCCATTAAAGTCATTGTAATTATTAGACACTAGATAATCTCTGCCTACCTCTGATTTGGCGTGAATTGTAAAGAAATTGTAAAGTTGTTGTCTCGTCAGTCATGTCATGAAATACAATTCAGATCGGAACTCGATAAAAGAAAGAACATTACGAGTAGAGGCAGGAATTTATTGAAATCTCTTATTTATCGAAATGGGATAGTTAAAACTCATAGCTCTGTGGTCAATCGTATTCGGTGTCCAATTTCTAGGTTTGATTTCCGGGTAGAACTATTTGTTTTAATTTTTTTTCAGTTTATCTGAAATATGGATATAATACCAGTCATATCATGGGAATATAGTCGGCTAATCGTGGGTGCATATGAATGTGTCAGGTCCTTTGGGAATGTGGGCGTAACGATATTTTTGAACTGATGAAATGCTGCAAAAAACAATAAACTCACAGCGTGTTCTGCCCAATCCTGTTTAGGGCTATCCATTAAACTTTAAGCCTTTTAAGCCCTCCTACCAAGTAACAACGCGTTAGGTCTTATTTGCAGAATTAGAGAGCACGCTTCTAACTACTTGACTGAACTAATACAAGGTTATACGGCTTCAGCCTGTGGAGACGAAAACTTTACCGATGTTCGTTCAATATATAAAGGCATAGCAACACTAGAACCATTCGTTATAAGAATAATTTTAGGGTGGAATTAGCTTACAAAAACCCTTTGCATTTAGCATAGGAAGTTTAAACATGATTAAAATATAGGTTCTTTTGAGTGAAATTGTTTGTATACGAGTACACTCTGTATATACAAGGAACAAAAATAATCTTGCTGTGCATGTGACTCGTCTCCATAAATAAGTAATTCCCTTCTGGGGCAAATTTATACGTTTTCACAATATACTTCCCGACCGTACTCGCATAAAAGATCAACTTTTAAATAAATGTAAAACATGTATTCAATTTGAATTATAATATAAAATAAAAGGTCATTATGTTGCAGAAACTGTAGATGATAAAAATGCTTGGGATTGATTGCTCCTCCTTCAATGTCTTATTGTTGTAGAAGGTAAAATGTATGTATTTAAAAAATAAGAAAAAAACCAGTCCGCTGAGCTTCTTTCAGTGGATCTTCTCAATGAGTAGCCGCTTCGGTGGTAAATTTTAGATTTTAGAATAATATAATATCAGATTACACAGAGCGAATGCCATCAGATGTCTGCAGGAAAGGCGTGTCGGCCTAATTTCATAATAATTTCTTTTTCAGAACATTTAGAAGGCTCAAACGCCTGACAATAAGGTAAATCGGGCTATTGCTATTTTTGCTGTACATTGTACCGAATCTATACAAATAAATAAAATCGGAGTCTCTGTATGTAATATTAATTAAAATTTGTACTGGATGCACGTGTTTGTTTACAAGATACATGTAGCAAATTAATATTTTTAGAATTTTTGTTTAATAAGAAATGGCTTAGGCTGCTATAATTATAAAATTTTATTTTAGTAGTAATTGAATAAAAACGCGGATGAAGTCGCGGGGACAGCTAGTGTGTTATTAATATTTCTAATTATGTAGTTTTTACGATATCCTGCTTTCGACGAAAGAATTCATCTTTTTCACTGTAGGTTTAAAATTCCGAGTAGGCAGAAATCTGCCAATTTGGGTGTAGGCGATAATGATGTATCATAATGCGGCGGAACCCTAACCCAGTGACTCACGCGGCGAGCGTAATCGAGCACGAAACTTGTGAAACTTCCATCTTATTTAGACTATTACTTTTGTAAGTTCTCTGAACCGTAACAGATTGTTGCTTTAATTCCATTCATTTAGCTTCCAGAATACCAACATGGCGGCGCTAAAACTCGGAGTTGCGATGAGTAAATTTAACCTACATAGACTACTTTCACAAATGTTTTGTTATTTCCGGCGAACACTAGCATGAATCAGTTTGTTTAGTCAAATAGTAAAAATAATTGACGGAGTCAGGCGTTACTTAGCGAAAATCTATATTTAAACAAAATTATTATTTTGCAAACTCCCGTCTAAAACAGTAAAACATAATGCGACTAAATCAAGCTAGAGCCAAGAAGAAAATTTACACCCAACGTAGGTTCCAGTTTGCAACTGAAGCATCTTCAGCAGAAATAGACTATTTTTTATGAGATAAGGAGGCGAATAAGCACATGGGTCTCCTAATGGTAAGAGACAACCGTGGCCTATAGACACCACAGATGTTATAGGAGCGTCGCTGTCATGTAGCCGGGGAGTTAGGCCCGATGGATGTGCAAGTCTACCGGCTAACCTACCCTCCGGACCGGAACACGAAAATGGCATTATGGCGGTAGGAATAGATAAGGCGGTGGATGATCTGTTCTACACCCGGACAACATTCATAATGTTGGTACCAGGCTCTATTGAGATTATAAAGTTTGTTTGGGCAGATCGGAATAACAAAATTGTATAGTTTTAAAAGCTCTGACAGATACAGTATATTTTTCTTAAATATCTTTGATACATAAAAATTTAAATAAATTTAACAATCCCAGTCTCAAATATACAAATGCCATATACATAAAAATTCATACAAATACCGGGCATTTTGAAAATTATTTTTTATTATCTGTGAAACAACAAAAAAAAAAACAAATTTGTAATATGGGAGTCTCCTTTAAAATGTATTATGGGAGTCTCCTTTATATATAATTCTCTTTGTTTTTTGTATTGATTGTTATAGCGGCAACGTAAATACATTTTTTGTGATAATTTCATCTGTCTAGCTATCACCATTCATAAGATAGGTAGGTACATAGACAGACATGACAGACAAGACGGGTAGCGGAGTCTTACTAATAACATTTGGTTACGGAACTCAAGACTTAAGATAACCGCTTCTATACAAACTAAATAACGTACCTTCATGCCTATTATCTCCAAAGGGATATGCAGAGGTGCGCTAGTAAGTCCACGGCTCGTAAGTCCAGTGGATATACTAGAACACAACCACGATTAGCCAAGCTACTAGGTATAAACTAAAAAAAATACCATTATAATATGTAAACAGAGAGACATACGGACTGACACCGGAAGCTATCAGCTTCCGGTGTCACACACAAAAGAAATCTAGCATCTCAAATAGCATGCAATTTCAGCTTCGACTTGTGTCGCGAAGGCTTCTTTGAAATCAATAATGATTGAAACCTTATAGCGACACTCTAACGAAGAACTTATTGGCATTTGCTATATATTGTAACGAAGGTGGAATTACAAAAATAAACATAAAAACTTCACCTTCGTCTCTATTTTAGAGCGAACAGGCACACGGGTCTCCTGATGGTAAGAGACAACCGTGGGCTATATACACCATTGCAGGTGCGCCTCTGTCCTGGGATCGGGCAGCTAGACCTTATGTGTAAGTCTACCGGCTACCCTAACCTCTAGACTGGAACACGACAATGTCACTATGGTGGCAGGAATAAGTGACCCAGTTAACCTATGATCGCCTCTTACGAGCCGCCTGGACCAACACGTGGAAAATACAAACGTTGTAACGTAATAAAGTTTATATATATAAAAAAAAGTACCTTCACGCCTATTATCCCCGAAGGGGTAGGCAGAGGTGTGCTAGTATATCCACGACTCCTAA
>DVZL01007823.1:0-10549 GCA_018236625.1 Lasaia peninsularis
GTTCACACCACAATAGTCAATAGAAATGGCGTCTGTCAAAGCGCTTATTATGCGCTAAACGCAATTGCGTGGGTACGTCTATTATTATTAGTGCCGCCTCTAGTAGAGGCCGCGAGGTGGTAATTCTGTTGCTCTGTGCCTGAGTAGAATAGACCATCTGCCTCCCTACCATGCAGTTCTTAAGAGGCGAGAATAGGTTAATTGGGTCACTTCTGTCATGATCACTGGTTGTAGAGTGCTGTGTAGCAACTCGCCCCGGATATCCACCGCAATTCTTTGAAGATAAGTAGTCAAAGCCTTATCACATGTACCTAATTGTGTGTTAAAAATGTTGTGTTAAACAAACATATGATTTGAGACTTAACTTCGTCTTAGGCTTATCCCGTATTATATCAGATATTATCTAGGGGATTCGACTAGGACACCAGTTTTTACGCAAAGCAACTGCCATCGGATCTTTGCAACCCAGAAGGGAAACTAGGCCCAAACCTAAAATAGGTCGAGTTCAATGCATTCGGGTTTCATGACGACGTTTTCCTTCACCGTAAGAGCACTCAGAAAATGTACATAAGTTAGAAAACACATTACTCATTGGTATCTACTATCAATGAGTTTTTCTAACTTATGCCATGAGGCGGGGTTCCAACTTGGACTACCCGAATGGAAGTCCGAAGCGCGTGCCGCTAGGCTGTCAAATTTGTGATTTGAGACTATTACATAAATAGTGGACACGAAGTCAAGGGTGCATCTAGTAAAATAAAAAAATCAGTTGAAAATTTTAAGTGAAAACTCATACGAGCGAGTTTCCGAAAACCTATCTACATTTGCGAGGCAACAGTCTATTCTTGTCACAATACCATAAAGCCTTCCGCGATGTGCTTGGAACAATGCCAACGCGTTGCTCCATTGCAGGTTAGCTGGGACTCTATAGAAATACTCTTTACATAACGTTTTTGTACACAAGTCAATGAAAAACACAAAGCATATGGAACATTCCAGTTTGTTTTTTTTATTTAAAAGTTCCATATAACAAATTAAAAACATTTTTAGGGTAGCTATTACTAAGACTTCGCTGTTTGTCTGTCATCAGGTTATATCTCGGCAACCGGAACAGCTAAAATAAAAGTAGGCCAAGTTGTTTCTTATTAAATTAGCTATCTACCGGTGAATCTCTCGTCAAAATCCGTCCAGCCGTTTCGGAGACTAGAGGGTACAGACAGATAGACAAAGTAGATGGCGCTGTACATTTTTACATCGCGTTTCTGAATTGATTCGGCCTTATTATAATATATACGTTATTGCACTTCAATTTTATTTATTTGTTTACATGTCAGGGAAGTTTGAGGAAGTATCCTGTGTTACAAGATTCTGTGCTAAATTCACTACCCACAGATCCAGTCCACTTTATATATAATCGTCTCTACAATTAATCAACGTAATTGTTTTAAAAACGTTTTATAATTACCACCTCAGTTTGACCTCGCGTTGGAAAATCACATCTTTACGTAGATATTACGACATTTGACGTCGGAAATACCAGTTCTATACATTAGTCCAGGTTGTTGGCGGGTTCCTGCTATATATGAACAAAAGCCAACTCTTACCAAGAAGCTCGTAAGAGGCGAGCCTTAGGATCAAGATTAATCAAAAATCACGACATCTATCCGACTCTGTCGGTAACACTAGGTGTAAAGTAAGTTTAATAAATAAATCTTCATCAAGAAAATTAATCATTTAACAATAGAAACCGCATCAAAATCAGTTGTTAGAAGTCCAACGGTCATAGAATGAGAGAGACGGATTTTCACTTTGTATCAAAGAATACATTTATCACAATATGATTCAATCTTTTAGCAACGTATTCAAAGACGAGATCAAAGTCCATTGGACTTCGGGGCCTCCAATAATTCATTGAATTAGGCATTAAATGGATTCAGATATTATAGTCGCCTCTGTGGTCGAGCGTATTCGGCGTCCGACTTTGACGCACGAGGTCCCTGGTTCGATTCCCAGGAAGAAAACTTATTTTAAGTTTTTTTCTATTTATTTGTAAAACATACCATAGCCTGGGATTTGATTTGTGCCCTTTATCGTTTGCCTCTTGGAACTAGTCAAATCATGAGACCAAATATTGTCTAGCCGACAATATATTATAATCGTGGGTGTATAAGTATACATACCTCTGCCTACCCTCTTCGGAGATATGGGCGTAAGGATATTTATTTTTTATTCTTAGATGTATTTTACTCATATTTGAAAGAAAGTTAAGTAAAGGAAAACATTGTGAGGAGTTTTTTTCGGTCCGGTTTTGAGTATTCGAATTCTATCTAATTTAGGATTGGGCCTAGTTTCTTTTCTGAGTTACTGAGGTCAGATGGCGGTTGCCGTGTAATAAATGCCTTGTACGTGAATTCCCATATTATATTAGGTAATCATCCCGATATCATCTGATATAAAAAGGGATACATCTAGTACGAAATAAAATATTTGTAAATTTATTTTATTTCGTCCATTATACATTACATTTACACCGTTTTTGCCGTACATTTATTTTCGTTCGTTTTGTTGGCTTAGGATTCGAATCAGGATATGAATTTCGATTATAATCTTCTTGAATAAACAACCATATATTACAAAGTTGATATGTTGGTAGCGTTTTTTTATACCGTCTTAGGCAAAAATTATGTAACATTAGATCGGAACGCGAATGTCGTTCCACCCACTTTATCGAGTACCAATCAAAGATAATAATGTAACTCAAAAAAGACGAACGAGACGGGTTTTGTCATATAATGATAGAAAAAAATTACTGAATATCATGAAATGAATATTAAGGAGTTATTTTAAACATGTGTATTTTTTTTTTATATTAAACCAAATAAGGGATCTTACCACAAACAAATTTTTTAAATGTTTTCAAAGATAAAGTAGAATGGGTATAGGGCCCTTCATGAGCGAGTCCGTCTCGCAATTGGTCGTTTTTTTAACACTGTATGGATGGCATGGTATTCCATGTTATCGCTTAAACTATTAGCAATTAAGCAATATACTCGTGCACAAGTCGTAAAGATACTATTTAACGTATACTTGCGAAACAAAGTATCACCAACATAACAATATGCAAATTCCATGGAGTACATAGGTAAACGACCTCACGAATAACCTTTTGCTGACAAACATCCTACAAAACCGTCCGACCGTAAATAAGTTCTAAAATGTTTTGAAAATAAAACAACGTCCCCATTGTTTTAAAAGCTGAATAATAACTGATTTGATAAACGTTTTTGTAGTAATAATAACAAAGAATAATTGTTTAAATGACATAAAACGGGGTTTACAAAAACCTAACCTTTGTTAGTCGATCATCTATACATATAAAACAAATCGTGTTATAAAATTTTTAACTCGGAAACGGCATGACGCATCTTTATACTTTTTGAGTTTTTATATTGGCCTTTATCAGAGATAGAATAATAAAATAATTAATAAATTTTAAAATTAGGTTTAAAGAAATAACGATAATATGTAAGAAGTTTCCCGGGACAGCTAGTCTGATATAAACGATTATAACTACATTTATTATTTTTAGTTTTTACCTTATCCCGTTTCTATATCAATTATATCGGCTTCAGCCACAGCCACCTGATCTAAGAAATTAGACGAAAGCGCCAGTTTTTTCACAGAACGACAGCCATCTGACCTCTGCAACCCAGAAGGTTCACTAGGCGCAATCCTACAAGTCCTACTACACATTTATTCTATAGGCACTTTGAATTACAAAACAGGACACTGGGGTGCTATTTAATTATCGCTATCAACAAAATTCTATCCATCAATAAACGTGACAGATCATTTTAAATATGCGATTACGATTTCGAATATAATATAATTAAACTCGTAACTGGGCTTTCTATAAATTATATTGAATAACTATTCCAATATTGTGTAAGATTTTATGCTTATGTTTAGAGCACTTTTGCACAATATTTCGTTGACTTTTGTTCAATACCATAAGGTTGCCTGGAAGAGACCACTGACTTGGCGATAAGCCCGCCTTTGTGTATCATTTAGTCTCTTAAGTTTTATTAACTATGTTTGTTTATTTTGTATTTTTTGGTGGACAGTAGAGTTATTCTATTTTATAATTTTTAG
This sequence comes from Lasaia peninsularis, assembly GCA_018236625.1. Classification (NCBI taxonomy): domain Eukaryota; kingdom Metazoa; phylum Arthropoda; class Insecta; order Lepidoptera; family Riodinidae; genus Lasaia; species Lasaia peninsularis. Next base: position 4,153 of record DVZL01007823.1, read on the forward strand.
TAGCGTCTCTCCGCTCTCGTAAATAGGGGAAGGAAAATTACATACTTATGCACCCACAATTAGCCGACGATATTGGGCATAAATCCAATACCAGGCAACGTAATGTTTTTCGTATAAAACTGAAAAAACTCGGAAAAAGTTGCCCTATACGGGAATCGAACCCAGTCCCGGTCGAATAAAGCTACAATGGAGATAATACAAATGTAAAATAAAAATCGTAAGTATTAGTCTGTAATCGTCCCGATAAAAAAAAACTCACCAAACCGGTTAGGATGTGGTTTACTTACGCGCGAGTGCCAAGTCGTAAATAAGTAATTATACCTAAAAAAACTAGCCGTTTCTCGCAACGTTCCTTCCGTGTTATCCACGTAACATTATATATTGTTACGTTTTTACCTTCATCATCATCATCAGCCTATCTTAGTCCACTGCTGGACGTAGGCCTCAAAATACGCCATAAGACCCGATCTCCCGCTTTTACCATCCAGTCACTACCGTTTTTACCTCACCTCAAAATATTCTAGGCATGATTAAGGCAAGTTATTTCATTCTTCAGTAGTTTTCCATAAAACAAAATAAATAACGTACTTAAGCACTCACGATTGCACGACATTATTACTCTTAGGTCTAAAGATGTGGCAATTCGTGGTCATAACCGCCATAAACACAACCCAAGGCAACGTAATATTTTTCGGATAAAGTAAAATTTAAAAAAATCATTGTACAAATTGCCCTGCCCGGGAATAAAACCCGTGACGGTGGGGTTGTGCGTCATTGCCATTAATTAGAAACCTACGTTCGACCACAAAGGCGATAAATATTTTTTTAACGTCCCATTAATTGCGAATATGCAAATTTTCAATTCACCACAGAAGGATCTGGTTGACGATCTAGTTTCAACGTTTTATTTTATTTAAGTATTTAAGAGGAGCTAAAATTAAGCTATTAAAATATTGCTCTGAGAATAAACACTTTGACATTGAACATTACACCATGAACTCAAACTCATAAACATGACACTTAAGAAGCTGATATATCACTTCCTTTCTCAGATAACAGTCACACAAACAAAGTTACTTGAGTGAAACACAAATTGAGAAGCACTTCAAATCTAACACTTGAAAATCTATAAGTGAAAGTGGTGTTTTACCCATGACCCTTTAACTGTCATTATAACCCTCCTACTGTCAGTAAAATGCCCTTCATACCAAACAGATTCTGATAAACATTTGAAATTGCTCATGTAGTATTATAAAAGGTTGGGTGGACCTATATTCTGGTAGGCCAGGTTCAAACCTTGTCATGTATCAAAGTTTTTCTTACTTTACTTCTGAGTTCTCTTACTGAGTTTGTGGGTGTGTTCTTGTACATCTACTGGACTTACGAGTCGTGGATATACTAGCACACCTCTGCCTACCTCTTGGGGGATAATAGGCGTGAAGGTAATTTTTCTCTTACTGTGTAGGAAAACAAAGAAAACTTATATTTTGAGAATTTAAATTCAACCTAATATAAGATTGGTCTTGGTTCCATCTTTAGGTTGCACAGGACAGATAGCCATTGTTCTTGTAAAAACTACCTCTAGATTACGTAGTAGACACCAATATTATTTGATATAGAATGGAGTAAGACTAGGATGAAGAAGTGTCCAAGAATAAATTACAAATGCACTTGCAAAATCTCTTTTCATTATTACACGGGAAGGAGTAGATAACACTAATCTATTACTTAAAGATAAGGGCTGGTAGCATGTAAACTACTGACACACTGAACCGGAAAATGGTGGCCATAGCTTTAATTTTTTTTATTACTGATAAGACCTATCCCCTCGATTAGGTAACCAACCCAGATATAGAAACAAGATAAGGATAGGATAAAGAAGAGATTTAGAACTCGACATATTTTATCATTACACAGTAAAAAACCAAAGTCGCTTCTTATCCCTGTGTGTCCCTAAGTATGCTTAGACCTTTAAAACTACTTAACAGATTTTGATGCGGTTATTTTTAATATATAGAATGGTTACAAATTCAGCTTTTTACACATATATAAATCAATAATAAACTTGTATGAAACTGAACCACTTCTCTAATAAAAGCAAAAAATCACGATGTGCATTATTCCCACATAAGAACCATGACAATCTATGAAGTTTAGTTTTTTATTGTCTTGAAAAATATCTAGCGGCAAGATTTGTAAACTACTAATCAAAAATAATAAAGCATATTATTATTTTTTTAATAACAGACACTAATTTTGATATTCTTAATAATAATTTTTAAAATTATCAATAGTATATTTTATAATCCAAGTATATTTTCAAAAACCAATTGCATACACAGTAGAAATTAGAGAATCTGCGAATTTGACATAAATTTTCGCTTAATGACTATAAAGTGTTATTTTGTTGTTTATCAGTCTGTGGAAGGTTATCTGAAAAAATATTTACAAAAAATAATTACTCAATGCTATCCTGCAGAAATTACTTGCGTAAGCAGATTTCATACTAAGAAACTTTCTGTCCTGATTGCTCTTATGGTTCCAAATTACAGGAGAACAAACAAAATTTTAAATAAAGGTAAAAAAACAAAAATGTCTAGATTCATGTGTATATAGGCATAAGCAATAGATGCCAATTACCTTGTGTCTAGTTATTTAAGAACAAAAACTTGTTTAATAATACACACAAGGGCATAAGATCAGTGGCCTTGACTTGAAAAATGTATTGTTCAAGTGAGTAAATTATTTTCAATTAGCATTAGTATTATTATAAGCTGACATGTTAATTAGTTTTAAGGGTTCCAAACCCATTACTGATACTGTCTTTATGTTACCAGGCTGAATCTCATTAACCATTATAGCAAAACAGTTGAATTTTTTACAGAAGATGTATTTTTGTTGCAGCTATAGCAATAAATACTAAAATATAGAACAAAGTGAATATTTAAGGTGGCTTCCATACAATGAACCACCCAAATCTAATCGATAAATGTCATGTATCCATATTTAGATTGCAGTAAAGACAAGGAATAATTATTGCTCAATATATTCTCAGAATATCTATTTACAAATTCACTTCAAAATTAAATTTGTCTTTTTCATAGATAATAGATCCAATAAGATAATGGAATCCATTCGTAACATATTTTTTAAGTAGATTGCAAATACTTCTAGATACAGTCACTTTATGAAGATCTATTAGCAGAAATCAATTATTAAAATAATTTATACCCCCACGCCTATTATCCCTGAAGGGGTAGGCAAAGGTGTGATAGTATATCCACGACTTGTAAGTCTAGTAGACATACTAGAACACCTAAGAATAGCCAAGGTACTAGGGCCCTGATGTAATAGATAACAAGGCTACAGCCACTTTGGGCACATTTCAATCCCGGACAATGTAGTGCTCAGAATAATCTGAAAAAACATTTAAGAAAAGTTTTATTAATTACAGATTCCAAAACTTAGAATGTTAAGCAAATCTATAGATATAACATAATAGTCACTGTGTTTGGAAAGGTTTTTACGGACCGTATCATAGAATCTATTTCAATTCTGGAGTGAATATAGAGTATTTTTCTTTTTTTTTACAGGATAAGACAGCAAACAGGCACATTGGTATCCTGATGGTAAGACCCCATATGATAATAAGTTCCTTCACGCCTATTATCTTTATTAGGCAAAGGTGTGCTAGTATTATCCACGACTCCAGAAATCCAGTAGATATACTAGAAGACACCCACAATTAGTATTAGGGCCCTGATGTGAAAAGTGGCAAGCCTATCGCCCCTTCATGCACATTCAAATCCCTTGCAATGTAATGCTTACTCAGAAAAATTTAAACAACATTTAAGAAAAGTTACCCAACCTGGGAATTGAACCCGGGACCCCTTGTGACAAACTGTCTTAACAGGCAACATCTGTCCCGTTACACCACAGAGGCGATAATAAGTACATTCAGATTTAGAACTCAATAAAATAAAATCACTTACTTCAGCTCTAGGAAATGCATCAGGACCACCATTTTTCTCACATAACTCTTTAAATGCTTGAGATGTTTTATTCTGTATCTCTTTTATCTGTGCCTCATCAATTTTGCCTTGTAAATCTGGAGGTAGAGAATTAAGGGCATCAGAAATGGATGGCTCTGACTGAGAATATACAGTACCTGAAAGAAAAAGATTATTTTCATAAACTTAAAATAATGAATTAATCCTTCTTTTATAAACAGTAATATGTAATTTTTTATGGGAGTGGAAAGCAAACAGATTTCCTGAAATCAAGAAATCAATAGAAACTACTTATTTGAATAGCTTCAAAAACTGTTATGGCAAGTTACCAGCCTGAGGCTGGATATGTTAAATCTTTTGCATTACCTATAATATATGAAGAATGGTACCCATTCTATATTATGACCTATTCAGAAGGGAAAGGTTCTTCAAAACAGCATACTTGCTAACAATGAGGAAGAGGGTACATTTAGAATTTTCTGTTTGCTAGAAGTAACAACTAGTGAGGGAAGTGGGACATCTTAATTACTACTTGTGGTTACCAAGGGAAGATGGGATTTATAAAATTGTTGAAAATGGGTCATGTAGTAGGAGTAAAATCTTTAACTGGCTACCATACCCTATGAGCGTAACAATAGCTATGTACTATATCACTGTGTTACGATAATTGAAAAGATAAAACATATTCTTTTCAACTCAGTGGGTGCTCATAAAATTGCTTAACTTGCCTCAGCCAATTATTTTAATTATCTTGAATAATTAAAATAAGTAAAAAATGGGGTTTAAATAATTAGGTCAAAAATGTAATCTAAAATATTTTTTAATAATTAAATATAAAACTTTGGATAAAAAGTTTAGTTTCTGGCTATTTTTAATTTTTTTTTTCAATATGTAATCAAATAAAATTTATTGTCAAATTCAATAGCCACAAACTTATGAATACAGCTGAATATGTGCTCATAAGTTTGTGAGAAATAAAATATTTCTACTTTAACCTACTATTAAAAATTCTCAACAGTTTTTTAGATAATAATTATATCGTGTTCTACGATTATTGTGGGTACGTAGGTAAACTTTTTGTACATAAAATTATATCTAAATCTGTGAAGCAATGCGTCGCTTTTCAAACCCAAACGTTCAAAGTACAAATCTTGAGTTTTAAAGTTTTATCGCGTTTTGTAACTAGTATCACTAGTATCTACTTCGATTTTGTGATAAAATTAATAATCGCTAATCGTCACTTTAGTTAAAGGCTCAAACTTAATACATAGGGCAGCGTAAATTGAATATTTAGAACGCAAGATTGCTTTGAGTATTTGCTGCTTATAATTCAATATCAAGAAAACCGACGTCGAATAAATTATTACTTAGCTGCTAGCAAATCATTTTCGCAAACAAAACTTAAAACAAACTTACCAATTATCAAAAGAATAACTAAGTAACTTGGGCACATGTTGTATGATATATTTGTCTACTTTAATATAAGGATTTAAAATTAAGCAGTAATGTACTGTCTGTAATAGAGTTCCAATAACTATTTTCTAATATGCACAACCCACTAACGGCAAATACACTTCACAGCACACTGCAAAACTGATCAACTGATTTAGGGTTGGCGATCTGAGATCGACTACCTAATCGGAGAATCGATTTTTCAAGCCAAAAAGATCGATCGAATAGAAACATAATAATATATTGTATTGAATCGATTCAGTGAATTTATATATTACCCTTGAAAATCGACATTCGATTTTTTTGCGTTTAGATTTGTGGTATTTGGAACTATAAGCTAGATTATAGAATTTCTTAACATTGTAACCAAGGGACCATCCATAAATTACGTCACTAGTTAAGGGGAAGGGAGGGGGTCGACAAAGTGTGACATTGTGTGACAACGGGGTGGGAGGTTTCAATTTATTAAATCTGTTGTAATATAAGTGATAAAACAGGAACTTTAAACTATTACTTTACGAAAACCTCAAATAATATACAACATATCAGTGTAAATATAAGTAAATTATATATATAATATAAAATTATTTGATTAATATAATTAATTGGTTTTATTTTGTTAATAGTTTAATGTAAATATTATTTAGAAATTGATTTCGGAATTGCAGTTTTCATTCAATAAGTCATTCAAGATAAAGATTTGCAAAATACGTGACGTCACACTAGGGAGGGGGGAGTCTCACAAACGTGACCAGCTGTGACGAGGTTGGGGGGAGGGCCAAAAATTCACGAAATTCGTGTGACGTAATTTATGGATGACCTCTCAAACATATTATTTAGAAAATAAATGTCTTGTTAGTCTTATAGTCGAATTTTTATCATTTGAGTATTGATCATATTACAGAACGATAAGGTACAAAATAGATTGAAATCGA
>DVZL01007824.1:0-10548 GCA_018236625.1 Lasaia peninsularis
GGGAATTGAACCCGGGACCCCACGTGGCTAACGGTCTTAACAGGCGACACCTGTACCGTTACACCACAGAGGCGAATGAAAGTCAAAGATTTAAAGTTAAATATTTAGCGTTGTATAACTTTATAACTATAGGTAATAGTTATATATTTCGTTATATTTTTATATCGCCAATATATTGGTTGATTGAGTCTGAATCTAGGCATAAATAGATGCTATTTTGTTTATAATTTATTCAAAATACGTGGGTATGTTATCCCTATCACAAAAGATAGCTGCCCTGATTTTTTTGGGGTATGGGTTATATGGAGTATGTGGTTTTTTTTAATATTTTTGGTGTCTGTATTTTTCTTGTATTTACGTATGAACTGCAATGCAAAAAAGCTAGGTGTACCTACCTGTAGGAAACTTACAGTCAACGGGCTATTCATATTTTTTTTGATATTTTTTTATAATTGTTATAATTAATATAATCTCACAAATTAAGAAACTAAGTACCTATTTCTATTGCAGCTATAACAACAAATAAGTAGGTTCTAAAATACAGAATAAAGTAGGTAGATATCTACCTAAATATTTGAAGGGTAGATTTTTATTTAAGATTAATATTAATAGATATTGTGATATTTTGATATTAAGATTTATAGCCTATAGATGCACTATCCAACCGGACCAATAGATGTCGCTATACATATTTTGATCAGGCTCAAAACAACGAATAATCGCTCGATGTATTTTGAGAGTTGTGGGTGCATGATCATTTTAAAATAAACATCCAAATGAAGTTGTATGAGTCCAATTAGTTTTATTGCCTGTTTATAGACAATAGATACAATACAGAACCCCTAATGATCGAGTTCTACTCGCGCTTGACATATTTTTAAAAAAACATCAAACAGGGCACAACACCAAATCGTCCGCAGCAGCTGAGTCATAGTTCAATAATTTGGTAACAGATGGCGCCCACAGCACTATTTTTATAAAACGTCCCCCGCTGGTATCGATCTCGCAGGTTAGGTTTCTTTTTATTGACAATACGTCTCGAGTTTGATTTTAGAAAGAGAAAACGGGGTTATTTGTTGTATATTTACTGACGATGCGTCCCGAGTTTGATTTTAGAAAGAGAAAAGAGAGTTGTTTGTTGAGTATTTACCTACTGACGATGTGTCCCGAGTTTGATATTGGAGAAAAACAAGTTTTAAAAAGCTGTTTAAAGCTGTTTTAGAATGACAAAGCAATATATTTGAAGGTGAAAAACATCTGAGGGATGTTTAGATGACATATTGACTAAGTAGGTACCTACACAAAATACGTCTAGTGCGTAGGTAGGTACTAATAATCTACATATTCTACCATTTTTACCACAACGCGAAAATAGCGAGTACGGACGTCATAACATCGATAATAAGTTGGTGTAATCATATTTAGTAGATATAGAATTCCGGCGAATCATTGTAGGACTACGTACCTACCTACTATTAAACTACCGGTACGGAACATGACAGTGATAAGCAGGTAATAGCTGACATTATTACGTCTTCTTACTACTTACTACTAACGACTGGGCATCTACTGAAAAAAGAATCCTTATAATATTATCCCCTCTGCGGTCCTGCATATTCGGTGTCGACTTTAACATATAAGGTACCGGTTTCGAATCCCAGGTTTTGTAAGTTTATCTGACGAAACCTTACGCTACCTCGAATTGGACTTGTTAACCATATATGGTGCCGCACTTACCACCTGCCACATCATGGAACCTTATATCGTAGGCTAGTCGTGGGTGCATAAGAACTTACCTCTGTCTACCTCTTCCGGGATATGGCCGTGACAATTTTTTTTGGTATCTTAATTATTACATCTTCACGTCGAAATACCATCGCCGGCTCTAAATAACCAAAAAATCTGTATTTTTGGATGGAAAATCTAAAAATTATCTGGAATATACCTACATTACTTCAGTAGCTTGTGATGGGGTCATCGAGAACAACAAAAGAAAGGCAGAGGTAATTACCCACGATCAGCCGATTAAAAGTCGATGTGACAAATAAAAAGTCCCCGTATCGGACACAAATGCCGGGTTTCCTCACAAGCGCACTGAAAAAACATACATAAGTTAAAAAAGCTCATTGGTAAATGGCGGGATTCGAACCTGTATTACCTAAATAGAAGTCTGGAACGTGTACCACATTTTCCTCAAAACTATATCTACCTAATTATTCCAATTTCAAATAAATAAACAGTACACAGAGAACCAACCATATAACAAGGCGTTGACCTCAATCTGAGACTTGTCACAGATGTCACTGGAGGCGGGCGACGCGTTTCATTGGTCGGTTGTGTCACGCGGGCGGTCATGCGACATCAGCTATTGGTTGGTAATGTCACGGGCGGTCATGCGACATCGCGCATTGGATGACTGTGTCAACGGCAGGCGGGGCTTGGATGTTCTATTTTTAAATATAAGCTACAGGCAACTTTCACTGTGGACTTTGTGAAATTACTTTTTAGTACATAATAACGTTAATGGTTTTTTTGTGAAGCAGAATGTAAAAACTCCATCACGCACGAATAGAATAATCTAGATATTAGTGGCTAATTTATTTCTGGATTTATTAACTTGTGCAGTTTTTAAGCTATTGAGGAATGTCTGGATTTTTAGCACCATGTCTTAGTCTTTTATTCTCTAACAAGACACAAGTTTTGAGAGTCAGATAACAAACAAACTAACTTAGGTTTCAACGCACCATTATCTTCTTTGGTGTTTATAGACAACGTACCTATATTTTTTTCTTGCGATTCATGAAACTTTTTATTCTGTTCGCAGGTTGGCTGTTTTTAGGATTACCGAAGGGTAAACCCTTTTACCAAGACTCTGCTACCCGTCTGTCCGTCTATATCACCAGGCTGTATCTCATGAACTATAGGTACCTAACAGCTAGAAAATTGAGATTTCCACGGATAATGTGCTTCTGTTGCTGCTATAGGTACCTAACTAAAAATAAATAAGTAGCTACTAAAAACGAAATAAAGGATGCTCCCATGCAACATACGGGACTTTTTTGCCGTCTTTTTAAATAATGGTAGGGAACCCTTCACGTGCGCGTCCGACTCGTACTTGGACGATTTTTTTTTTTGGGTTAAGAAAAAACCGTGGCCTATTAACTCCATAAATGATTTAGGTGCGTCGCTGTCCTATGGTCGGGATGTTAGGCCTGATGTGCAACTATACCGGCTACTTCACCCCCGAAGCGGAACACGACAATGTCCGCACGCTTGTTTCTCTTAGGTAGGTGTTATAAAAAACTAGCTTTCCGCCCTCGAATTCGCCCATGTGCATTAGGTAGGTATATTAATAACATCGATAATTTTCAAAGAGCAGTTTTTTTTCTGACTAACCTATTATTTAATACTTTTTACCTACGTAAAAACATACCCTCTTTTTGATGTAGTCGGTTAAAAAGAGCCTATTTGTAATTCTCATATATACCTACATACCTAAGTCTGATAGTAAAGTTTCATCCAAATCCGTCAAGTAGATTTTCGTGAAAGATTTTCATACTTCCATACATAGGTACTAGGTTTTTATTGGATTCAAACGAAGACCGATGAAGTTACCGGTGCCATAAACGTAATAAATAATTAAAGAACTAGATATTCTACCACCATAATGAATTTAAAATCGATTAGTCGCGAGACATCGATACCTCGGCCAATAAACATTCTCGATTTTACGACTACCTACTGTATTAACGAAACACATCAAATAACACAATCGTACTGAGCTAATTACTTTTCTTGGGATAAAGCTGTGTGTTTGGAAAATTAGGACTCTATGCCATTGTAATAGAGTCTTATTGGTAATGATATGTTATATTTTGGTTTGGTAAGATTTACAATTACACCGATACGATTCTCAATGTTAGATGTAATCTATCAAATGTTATTGGAATATTAATATTTGAAGTACGATTCGTCCAGTTCCTTTTACCAACAACACCTTTAGACTTTTTTGGAAAATCTGTAGTGTTTAATTTTTTCCTTTATATTGCACGTAGACAAAAAAGTAGGTATAAATATTAGACTTTTTGAACATTCTCTCTATAACAGTTAAATCTAAAGGAAGGGTAACGCACTGGCTACCTTCGTCTGACGTTACAATTTTCATTCTAAATTAAATTTTTTGAATAAGTTGAAAAACAAAACACGTTCCATTTTCATATTTACTTTCTTATGAAAAATTTGTACCTATATTAGAATGCTAATGCCAGGATTAATTACTCATATAAATTTATACGTATCTATTATATTTAATTATTAAAACTTTTCGCTTTCGTTTTCGCCCGCGTGAATTATGAAAGCGATTTTTTCCAATTTATAAATAATACCTATTTATTATGTAAAAATACCCTCTTTCTAACGTAGTCGGTTAAAAAGTAGCCTAAGTATGTGTTGAAATTCATTCAGAAGCTTTAACGTGAAATAGTACCTATCAAACATCCATTTATCAATACTTACAAACTTTCGCACAACTTTTTATTATACTACTACGATACACAAATATACCTACCTACCTATGTAAGAATAGAAGATCTAATTTTTGTGATAACATAGACGTTACAGACCGGTGTGATAGAAGGCCATAGAGTAGAGACGCGAGCCATAAAGGCAGCCAATAAACACGATTGGTTCGCGTCTAGGTCATGACGGCGTCGCCAGCGCGGGATCTGCGGTAGAACTATTGTTTTATTATACTTTTCTTACACTAAATCATTTTAACACGGGAGTAATATAAATAATGCACCTATTTACAGTCTTATTTATTTATATAATACTTTATTTTAAAAGTCTCGCTGGCTTAGTGGCAGTCGCTTTGGACTTCTATTTCGATAGTCCAAGGAAAACATCGTGAGGAAAACATCATGGGACTTAAGTCGCCTCGTTGGTCGAGTGGCTAGCGTACTAACCGCATCGCTAACCGCGAGGCTCGGGTTCGATTCCCGACGGGGACAGGCATTTGTGTGATGAACATAGATGTTTGTATTTCCAGGTCTGAGTGTTTATTAAATTAATTCTGGTATCTATATGAGTATTTCTGTGTATTAGTATCGTTGTCTAACACCCATAACACAAGCATATAATTTGCTCACTTTTTTGTTAGATCAATTTGCGTAATTTGTCCAGTAATATTTATTTAGTTATTTATTTAATATCGTCTGCTAATTACGGGTGTAAGTAGGCTTCGCATTTCCTTTCAGATAGTTCAAGTTCGAAACCCCATCATGTACCAATAAGCTTACTTATGTACTCTATATTTTCTGAGTGCTCTCACAGTAAAGGAAAACATTGTGAGAAAACCCGGATTTATTGAATTTGACCTAATCTAGATTTGGGTTTAATTTCCCTTTCAAAGGTCAGATGGCAGTCACTTTACATAAAAACTGGTGTCGTAGTCAAATCTCCTAGATTAGGTAGCCGTCCCCGATATCATCTGATATAATACCTACGGGATAGGGCTGCAGAAGATCCTCTACACTTGTTAAAAACATAATACAGTATGGGAGTTTTTGTTTGATTGAAGTGTGCGGTCCCCCTTATTTGTTTTAGAGTTACACGGAGGTAGAGTCATTGGGAAAACATATTAAACCTATAATTTGGTAACTACGTACGCGTGCGTGTTCGATGCTCGTTCAGAAAACATAACTAAGTAAACAAGCGGGTTTTGGATGATAAAAAAAAATATTTTTTATGGGATAGGACATCGAGCACTCTTCATTATTTATTCTGATTTCAGTATGTGTTGTAACAGCAACAACAGAAATACATCATGTGTGAAAATTTCAACTGTCTAGCTATCACGGTTCATGATGTACAGCCTGGTGACAAACAGGCAGACTGATAGACAGCGAAGTCTTAGCTGTTATAAGGTTTCGTTTTCTACCCTTTGGGTACGAAGCCCTAAAAAATTATATTTAAGGGAAATATATTTTTATTGTACAGCACAGATGGAGCCACGAGCACAAGTATATTACGAGATCAATAAATCAATATTTTCCAAATGTGGTCCTAACAATGGTCCATTAATTATGATAAACGGCAGATGGACGCCACCTGAACCAAACCCGCCGGTAAATCTTTGTAACCGTTGGTTCAACATTATCGTATACTAGCGACCCACCCTGGCTTTGCCTATGCATGAATACATCTTAACCTTCCCCTTGAATTACCTACTCTATCTATTACAAAATCCACATCAAAACCCGTAGGGTAGTTTTAAAGATCTAAGATAACAGACAGTGGAAAACGACTTTGTATTATATCATGTAGAGATGGTCATTATTACAATAACAGGTTATTATAACATGCTATGCATGCACAACAGATAACGAAATTATTGAATTCTTACTCATCCTGTTATTGTTGTTGACTGTTGTTTAAGCTTAAATAAGAGTAAAAGAGGTAAAAAAAAGGTCGTCGAGCTTCTCTGACTACGATTTTATACGTTTTGCCAACAGTTATTGAAAACAACACTTCAAATAACAGGATAACAGGGTAGCAGTTTCGGACAACTGTTATTGAAAAATAGCACAATAGTATAATTCATATATATTAACGTAGATGGCTTAGGTATCCGGAAAAACCTAGGTTGAAGGTGGAGAGTTAGTGGTGTACCGAGTGGAAAGGGTACCTTGAAAAGGGGGATACAGAGTAGTAGAAGACTGAGTTAGAGTGTGCCATCACTACTATCCGAAGTAGTCTTGAATGAAATTTTATAATTGGAGTGCTTAAAGTAATGGCCAATGACGTATGTACATTAAGGCCAATTCAATGTAGAGACGCGATGTAAGAATGCACAGCACCATCTATTTTTAGATTTAGTACTAAATTTTTATTTACTATTAAGGCCGATTTAATTCAGACACTCGATGTAAAAATGCACAGCGTCATCTATTTCGTCTGTTTGTCGGTAAACAGCAGATGTAATAAGGAATAGCTTAGGCTAATTTTATTCAAGAATTTTGTTTTAAAATGCATAAAATAAAACAATGAAATAAAGACGCTGATAAAGCCGTGGAGCTACATGAAGACTGAGGACCTACTGTGGAGTTTGTATGAAATTTGTTAAAATTCAAATATTCGGACGAATAGCTTATATCCACTCCTAAGATGTGGTAATTTAAAATAATCATTAATCAATATCGTAGTGATCCGTAGATAAAAGAAACGCTTGAATCCAATTTTCTCCTTTATTGTTTGTCGAAATTCGATTATCTTCGTGCTGAAGGACATTGAAAAAACAGGTAACGATTCATATTGAAAGGAGCTATTTAGGCGCAGATCAGAACGTATCCATCTGTTAAGTCTACATATTATACCTACTTGCATTATGCAAACTAAGATTTAATTTAAATTTCAGTCTAAAATTATTAAAGTGGACTATAAATATGTGCTAACAAATCAATTTGTCTACTGAAATTCAGCTGTAATACGTTCGCGTTATAAACGCAGAATTATATTTATTAGGTACTTGCTGACCCTCCGAACTTCGCATCACCTGACATTGACAGTTAATGACGGTTAATAACAGATAGAAAGACACACGAAAATTCTAAAAAATACTATTTGGGGATATGTACCTTTTAAAGATACATTTGCATTTAGTAAAAAGCTTTTATTTTAATGTGACCAACAGGCACTCCAATTTTATTTATTTGCATAGATAAGGCGCGCGAGATTAAAACGAATTAATTGATTAAAAAATTCTTCGGGTTAAAAGTTTTAAGTAAAAACGTTTTGCCCATACAAAAAGTAAGTTTACTATAAGCGTATTTATCACATTTTTAATAATACGCTTCTTTATTTAAAATACTTTAAATCTTGTTTGAATTAAGAATGTATCCCAACCGCCGAACGAGGCGTGACATTTGAAATCTCCGGTGTTGTCAGCGCACAAAAAGTGAAATAAAAGCGGGGAATAGTGTTGTTGGTGGAAAATTAATGCGTCTAACGGACCCTTTGTCGCGAGGGGATGAATCCACGACGTCATCGCCGCGTGTTATTGACTGTGGATTGATGGTATTATGTCTAAAAAGGATTGTCATTAAATTTTAGTCCTTTGTTGTTAATATTTCCGCTCTTTTTATCTTTTTTTGAGTGATCCTAACGGGTCTATTCATATTTTTTATCTTTTTGATGAGCACGGAATTTCATTATGGTTTCATAATTATATAATACTAGTCATGAAGATGACTTTTCTCGTATATATGAAAGTGTTTAATTATAACCCTTTTTATTAATAGCATAATAAATTTATGTGAAACAAGTAAAACGGTAAATTATATTTTTTTGTATTTATTTATACATTTTTTTAATCTACAATTTTATGATATTGAAACTTTAAATAAGCATTCTTGTATCTAAATAATTTTTTTCAAAGGTCCTCCGAAACAATAGACTTATGATTTTGTGTGTAATTATTTCTTAATTTCGAGAGACGAACAAAAAAAATCGAAAAAACCTAATCTTGTATTTTTTTACCAATATATTTATTTTAGTTATTATCCTTTAGCTTAAACTTCAATTAAGTAGATGAACAGAAATTGAACTCAGGTCCCCAAGTCAAAATCAAGTCAAAAACACATAAACCGCCCGTGGCTGAAATAACCATAATTACAGATCACATTCAAATGCGTTCGACTGTACCCGTCATAAATCAAGCGGTCATCTGCCGCCCGGGGCGCCGATGACGCAACTATTGTAACAACTAGTGCAATGAAAATGAGCCAATAATCTTTCATGGTGATTATATTAAAATTATGCAAAACTTATGTACGAATGTGACGACACCATCGTCTAATCTTATAGTTTAAGAATATTGTATTACTCCACCAATTTAGTCAGATTAACTTAATTGGTGGAGTGACTTATCTCTTGCAGCAGGTCACTCAGACTCTATTTATTTAATTATTAGTTTATTTGATTAGTAACAATGTACAGTAATTAAACTATTCGTAAACGCCAAGTGGTGAACTTAATCGGTGTGGATGGCAACACTTGTTTGATGGTTATCGTTGGCGACTGTCATGGTTAAAAACTGTTGAAAATTGATTTGAAGATATGTTTACGTTCATTCGTCATTTATTGCAATGACGGCGAGAGTGCAAACGATGATTCTTCATGTACAATATTGACACGTCCCACCGAATTCATCGCGTTTCCGAAAGTAATCCAGATCAATCGTAAGACATTTTTGGAATACGTCTACAGATTTTGGTCATTAAACAATTAACCAATCTAGTGGTAAAATAATAAATTTTAAGTTTTCCGCCATGTCCAACCATCCTGATAACGAAGGCCGTGATCGAACTTCTTTATAACGTATACATAAAAAGCAAAATTGATTTACTGATGGTTCAGCGCACGAGCTAGATACTAAGGATATCACATGCGTTTTTAAAACTCAACACCAAAAGGTGACAAAAGCTAGGATTAAGCAACTTCAATAAGCAAGCATAGCAACTAATATGAGTATACATAAAAAAAAAAACTAAAAATCAAATATTCAGAGATGGTCGTCAAATATGAATTCTTCGAAAAATTTTAGATTTTTTTTTCAGAAAAAATACTTTTATAGTAGAAGTTATAAAGAGAAATTTTAGTCGGGCTCTCAGTACAATAAGCTGAAACTGACCGCCCGGGACCGAAACTACCATAATTACAGTTCACATTCGAATGTGCTCGACTGTACCTCTCATAAATCATTATACGGTCATCTGCCGCCCGGGGCGCTGGCGACGCAACCACTTTAACAGAGTATTTGAAAACCATAAAATGACAGAAAATAATTGAAATAAATATCGCAATAATTATAAAACTATTCACTTAACTTATTTAAAGAAATACATAAGAGGTATTTTTTCACTTTATTGTATTATCTTATTATCTATAAATGTAAAGGTTTTTTCGGACAACCTAAAATTTTAATCTGTGGCTGGAAAATTGAAAAGGTCGTGTTCAATAAATTGGCGAGTATAAAAAAATATATTTGAAATAATTATAATTATTATTGAATGTGGAGGAAGCTAAGCAAGTTTTCAGTAATCGAGACACATGGCACTCAATGCTATCCGCCTACTACGTAATGAACTTATTCAGTACGTGACGATATTAATTTTTATTTATATTCTAAAGTAACATACATAGAAAGTACAAATTTAGAACTTATTTGTCCTATGTCACACATACCTTTTAACTGTAATACAATTAATTTATTTTCCCCGTGTTGGTCATGGATTCCGTTGTAGAATAGGCCAACTGCTTTACACCCAGGTAGCTCGTAAGAGGCGAGCACAAAGACTATTGTCACCAACACCGTGAAATTGACTAGGTGGTAGAGTCTTGCAACGACTCGCCCGGATTAGTACCACCGCCTTACCTATTCCTGACACAATAGCGTCTGTTCTGGTTTGGATGATAGGGTAGCCGGTAAACTTTATCACGCAAGAGGCTTACCATCCCAGCCTCAGGTTGGCAACGCACCATTTCCACCTT
>DVZL01007825.1:0-10548 GCA_018236625.1 Lasaia peninsularis
GCAGTAAAAATATTTTCTTGGTAAAAGAAGTTTGTTTACAAAAATTATAGCTTCTCGTGACGGGAAGTATAGATATATCATTAAATTGTTAAAGGCATATTTAAGTAATTGATTTTTAATTTTTTCATTGTACCTGAAGAATGATATATTTTGTTATCATCGTAAATACATTAACAATGTATTAGTTCATAATAAACATTTTGGAATCATTGCAATGGAGTTTCATCAAAAGCCGACAATGGAAACTATAACCAAACGACTAACCTGTCCAGTCAAACTCTTATATTTCCCCTTCAATTCCAAAAGCACTTTGACGGCTTCGTCAATCTGAGCTTTCTCGGCCTTCGAAGACTTGAGGGAGCGAAATTTATCCCCTTGACTGGCGATCTCCTTATTCAAAGATTCAGCATTGACAGCAGCTGCTGCAGGCGCAGGTGTAGGCTTCGCGGCAACAGGAGTAGCACCTGGTTTCCAATCCTGGAAAAGAAAAACAAGGAGATATTAGAGAAAAAACTAAACCTTTATAACTTAAGAACGGCTGAACCAATCAGGCTAAAAATTGTTGGAGCTTAGAATCAAGAGTCGAACATTTTTTAACGGACACTTTTTATCCCGGTCCCGGATATTTTTCATATCCCTAAATGCGGGTGATACGAAGTTCGCCGCGACAGCTAGCATTAATACAAAAAAAATACAGTTTTTTTACATTTTATATTATTTAAAAAATTACAAATTTAATCAGGGCAACTTGCTCCTATGACTTTTTTCAGATTATCTTACAAACATAAATTCGGCTGCGATTGGATCTGGTTCAATATGGCAACAGACCTGCCACTAATCACATCATGGGATCTAATGTCGTCGGCTAATCGTGGGTGCATAATATAACTTCTGTCTCTTCTTTCAGGGATATGGGCGTGACGATATTTATTTATTTACTAGTCGACTCGGCGAACTTCGTACCACTGGATATTGATAAAAATTAAAGTGTCTTTTTTCCTATGTTTCTTAAAATTTTCCCAATTTTTCTATCCATTAGAATATTTCTATACAACAAAAAAGCGATCACCCAAATCGGTTCAGCCGTTCTCGAGTTTTGCGCTTAGCAACACATTTAGATATTCGATATAGGACCGCCTCGTTGGCCGAGTGGCTAGCGTACACACCTAGCCGCATAGACTAATCACGAGGCTCGGGTTCGATTCCCGACGGGGACAGGCATTTGTGTGATGAACATAGATGTTTGTATTTCCGGGTCTGGGTATTTATTAAATTTATCCTTATATCTGTTTAAGTATTTCTATGTATTAGTATCGTTGTCTGACACTCATAACACAAGCGTATCATTTGCTCACTTTGGGTTTAGATCAATTTGTGTAATTTGTCCAAAAAAAAAATGAGTAGTCGTTTCCTTGGTCCAACTAGTTGTACTACTGGGAATTAAAATCCCCTACTGGGAATAAAACTGCGATGTCCCAGTTGTACCACGGGTCAAACGTTCCAGCTTGGAGGATAGGGTGGCCGGTAGACTTGCACATTAGGCCTATCAAGCCGACCATAGAACAGCGACGCTCCCCCAACATCTGTGGTGTTTATAAGCCACGGTTTTTTTGAAATCGCAGTGTTCGTTTCGTCATACTTACCTAGTTTTATTATTTTGTGTAACTTATTTATTTTTACAGGGTTATCAATTCATCTTTATTTTATGATTGTTATTGCGCCACTGAAGAAAGGCGTTGAGATGATGAGCCATGAGTTTTTGAGTGGATCCAACACAAGGATCTGTCTTGAGTTAGGATGAACAAAAAAATATATGCCAGCTAATGGTAATAATAACATTTTGTAATGTTATTTCCTTAACAGGCAATAATACTCCTATTTCTACTGGCTACATTTGGATGTAGTTTAATTTGTTGAAAAAAAGCTGATCCCAGCTGATGTAGTTTAATCCACCCATTGCGGCCGGCGCCGATAGGCGTCTTTTTTGGTTTCTTTTTAGATGCGGTGGACGCCGATCGGCGCCAATTTCTTAGTGAGTTTATTTTCAACCCGTATTTTTTTAAAGATTTTTTGCAAAATATACGTTTATTCTATAAATACCTACGACATGCTAAGCGTAGTTTATGTGAAATCATCTCTTCGTAATTTCCAATAATATTGATAAATTGCGGAGGACGCCGATCGGTACTTCCTTAAAAAAGGCGGCCGCATCTTAGAAGAAATTGTAGTTTGTAAAGGCGCAATGAATGGATTAATTAAACGTTAGTCGAACGTCACGAAGGAAACTCAAAACTTCATATAGCTCATATTTTTTCAGCTCCGTAACAACCTTGAAGCTAAAAATATCTGCAGATTACTGTCGAGCTGTCTAGTACATGTATTGCTAACTCTTTCTAAACTGGACAACCTCAAAAGAAACCTGGCTTCTGAGAGTGAAATAACCAGCCCTATGAGATGTAAACATTGTGGACAGGTCGTTGTTAGCTATGTAATCTCCAGATTAGTACCTTTAGCTTCATGATAATAACTTTCCTTCTCTTGTTTCACTTACATACCTACTGGCTTGTCACTGTTAGGTATATGTTGATTTTAAGATTGATGCGTTGTCTTTAGGATCAGATCCGGCCACTTGTTTTTGAAATTTCATGCAGTTGTTATTTAATATCAGGTAAAATTACGTGAACAGGTGCAAAAAAATGTCAAACAACACATTGATTTGGTTAAAAAAGTATGCTTTTTATTATTCTTTCAAATAGTCTTCATCTAAATTTTATAAGAACATTGGACACAATTGAAGCTTTTTACCGATAAATAAGTATAAATAATTTCATATTCACATAGATCGTCTTATTTTATACATACATTACATTTATTTTATATCAGTCCTCTCAAAAGGTCCACTCTCTCCCCGCAAATTAAAATAAATATTTACACGGCGATAGGGATTCGCATCTACCATACATACATACATCAACAATTAACAATTAATAGAGACTATTTACAAAATATATTTTATCACGTAAACATTCACTCGCACACATTCACACGTCCGTGCGCACACATCGATCTACATTCACTCGATTTGGCATGTGGATGGCTCCGGGCTCCGGACGGCCACTGGCGCCATTCGCCAGCCGCCGGTCGCGGTCACTGGCGCCAGTCGCCGGCCGCTGGCCGCGGTCACTGGCGCCAGTCACTAGCACACGTCCCAAGCGAGCCACCAGGGCGCGCGGCAGTCCTCGCGCTTCCGCCGCCGCCTCTCGGCGCGGTCGGCGCGTTTCTTCACGAAGCGCACGTTGTAAGGGTCCTCGGCCAGCTCGGGGTAGCGCGCCACGTCGTGCACGTACTCGCCCTCGTACCCCGCCGCCGAGCCCGCCTTCTGGATCTCGTCCAGCTCCGCCGCAGACCACTCGAGGGCGCCCCCGAGCCCCGTCCGAAGCGCCTCCCGCTCCCGATGCCACGCCTTCCGCACCGCCGAGGCTCGCGCATGGTGCAGGAGCCTCTGCTTCTCCCTCTCGGCGCTGGTTCCGTATCGCAAATTCACTATGCTTGTGTGTCCGTGTATCTTGACGTCCGCGTAGGACCGCCCGCCCTCTGCGACCTCGTGGAACGTGACGTTGAGTTTTCCCTGCATCCGTTTCAGCTGCTGCTTGTCGTCGGCCGCGCGCCACGTCTCCTCCTTGACGAAGTAGAACACGTCCTGTTGGTCGCCGTGCACCACGAACGAGAAGGGCAGCAAGTGAGATCTGTTGAAAACGGACGTGTAGACGTCCCGGTATATGGCGTTCGCGGAGGGCACCGTCGTGACGACGGCTCGACCGCGCGAGTTCCGCGATATCAGTATCCCCCGACCGAACGGAGGCTCAGAGTCCGAGCCGATCCGCTTCGGCGTCAGATCGAGCGCGTCCGTCTTCAACGCGGACATGGGCGGTATCGACAGGGTTCGGAAGTCGGCGATCCTCTTGTTAGACATGTGCGACAAGAAGCCCGACTCGATAGCGACGCTGGGCGGCAGCGCCATGGCGGCGGGCACGGGCGCAGGCACGGCGGCGGGCGCGGGGCGCGGGGCGGGGCCCCAGGCGCCGCGGCCGGCGCGCGGCAGCACGGCGCCGCCCGGCAGCTCGTCGGGGTGCAGCTGCGGCGCCAGCCGCCGCGTGTCGTAGCCCAGTAGCTGCAGCCACGACATGTGGTCTGGAACGAACAATTTTATTTTAGATTTAAGACAATCATTATCCAATGTTTTATATATCGTTGATATTGAATGCAAAATGCCCATTTCGTGCGTCATTGAACGCAGAAGAAAACTTAATGGGTGATTTTTTTTGCAAATCAAAAAGTACGTGCTAATAATAATTAAGAGGGTTCGAGACATTTTAAAATGTAATTAAAATCGGTAAAACCAATATTATATTATAGGATTAATATTGTTTTTATTCAAAAGTTGTTATATAAAAAAAAGTATTGTCCTCAATTGAGGACTTTTTGACGATAAAATCCAATTTTTAAGACTATTTGACGTGGTTTAAGCTCGGTTTCAAAGTTCAAATCCGTCCAATTCCTCAACGCAAATATTAAGTTTTACTAACCTGTTGGTTTCTTGTTCTGAGGCCGCACATTTATAGGATCGTTTCCGTTAAATCGATACAAGTGGAGTTGAGTAGGATTGTGTATTCTCTCTATCAGATTTTCCCATAGAGGAGACATCCACTGGCCAATCAGAGGATCGTAAACTTTTCCATTAGCCATATGAACCAATGACGTAACTTGATCTAGTAATCCTCCGCAAAAGTCCACGGGAAGATACAGATAGGGGTTGGAGTCGTACACTATGTGTCCGTACGGTGATCTCATTATTTCTCGAATACCCTCGCCATATTGATTGAACACCATAACGGGCGTTCCACATTGGTCAGTGGCGATATAATATTTATGTCGTGCTACCTGCAATTTAAAAACCAAATTGGTTACTGTCTCGTATCACAGTATGGGGATATATTAAACTTTTAGAGAAACAAAACATAAAGAAAGGAAAAAGCTTTAGCTTTACTCATCTAAGATATAACTTGGTATAATCACTCTTTGAACAAAAGGTGTGACTAAGTCGACCGGTCAATTTGGTACCTTGAGCCGATATAATATGTATATACTATTATATTATTATATTCTTAAGAGTTATCTACAAAAACTACAAGCATCAGTGACATAAATTTAAGAAAATCATGATAAAAATACCAAAAATATCTAGCTATGTAAATATTTGTTTGAGCTCTAGTCCTGGCTTTTAGTACTTTTTATTAAAATCTATCTCACTCTGCAAAAAATTCTGCATTCTGCAAAAAGTAAATCGGAAGCGTAAAAGTAATATTTCATCTTACATCCAAATTCAATTATTACCAACCCGTTGAATATTATCGCATGTTGTTTCGATATTATGGACCAGGTCTACTCTTACCCTAAGTATATAACTATGAAATATTTAAAATTATTTACCTGAGTGTAAATAAGATGGCCTCTATCGTCGTAAACAAGTGTCATGAATCTGTTTTCGCGTGGAGAATAAATATGGCTGACTTCATGAGGTCTTTCTTTGTTCGTGTAGAAGAATTGCGTGACATTGCCGAAATTATCCTTTCGCGTAGATAACCTGTAATAAAACAAAATTTAAATTTTAAATAAAATTTAAGGAATTAGATGACAGCTTCAACATTAGTTTTACAGTATCTTTGTTTTTTTAATATTTACTTGCTATAAAAATCGTTGTAAATGTTTTTATTTTCTTCTTTATTAAATATTATTTGTCTGTTTTTCCTATTTGTTTAATTTTAATAGAATAATAACTATTTTACGTACCTGTCTAAATGATCGTAGTAGTATCGAACATCAAATCTTCCTCGTTTGGTAGCTCTTATCAACAATCCTTTTGAATTGTATTGGAACCTTTCTTCTCGTGCATTCTGAGACACGAGACCTCTACTGTCATATCTGTACTGCCCTTCTCCAAATTTGATTATTCTGTCCATATCATTGTACTCCATTGGTATGGTATTCCCTCGGTATGTCAATGAAAGCATATTTCCATTGTCGTCATACCGGAAGCCCCAAGGTTCTTGTGCTTCTAACCCTGTCAACTGACCATCACAATCCCAAGTGTAATTTTTCACATTAGTATACGTATTCACTCCAACATTTCTAGTATGTGTTCTTGTTTGTGATATTCTACCATGTCTATCATAAGAGAATTCCATTCTAAATACTTCCATCCTATGAATATTTACTGTAATTTCTTTTTCTAAGAATTGTTCATTAAGTGCTCGTGAAAACATTGCAATACCGTCATAAACTGATGTTTCATTCCATTTTTGTTTTGAAACGGTAAATTGTCCGAGAACTTCTGGTGATCCAGTTTTGCTATTGTAAACTATATGGTACGGTATGAGTGTCTGTCCGCCGATACGTCCTTGTACGGATGTCGTCCTATAATTGCTGTCATATTCATATATAATTTTTGCATTACTAAGCCCCGTTTTAGCACCATAGTCAAGTCTTTCTTCAATAAGCAATCCACCGGCGTAGGTTGATTCCCAACGGTAGTCAACGTCACGATCAACGTGCAATATTTCCGAGGGTAGACCAGTGTTTTCTGAATAATGGATTTGAGTTTGACCATCGCCATGGACGACTTCAGATACTTTATTAGTTGTGAAGTAACGATAAATAACTCTAGCACCGTCACCTGGGAAAACAGTTTGAAGGAGCTCCCCTGTATGGGAGTAATGTTGCAAATATTTCTTTGTAGAACCCGGTGGTGTATACGTAACTCTCAAAAACCCGATCGAAGGTTGCACACTAAATGAGTGATTGGTCCCAGAAGGCAATATAACATTCGTCAATCCACCACTGCTATCATAAGAATACTTAAAGCTTCTTTGACTTGCCAAACTAATTTTGGAAACTTGATTACCATCATTGTAATAAATAAATTTAGTCCCATCTTGAGGACTAGTTATTTCTGATAGCATACCATGAGGATCATAGCTATAACTTTCTTCACTTTCTCCCCATTTCCAGCCATTGATTCTATAGAATCTATCATAAGAAATATTAAGAGGTACACCAGCTCCATGAGGAGTAAAAGATAGAGGTAGTCCAGCTACGTCATATGCAATTGTGAAAAGAGGAATTCTGTCCGCATTGAAAAATGTTTCTCTACTTTTGAATTGATCAAATTCAATGATCAGAACTCTGGAATCGTTAACCCAAATTTCTCTATTCAAAGTTTGTTGAGGATTTCTAACATCACCTACTAAAGTGTATAACGAATACATATTATTAATCAATCCATCACCAAATGTAGTAGTTTGATGAGACCACATGTGCAACATTTCTGCTTCAATTGGTAGTGCTGCTTCTAGGAGTGGATGTTTGGAAGCAGCAATACTTTCGAACTTTCCAGACCAGGGCGTGTCTATTATTAGAGTATTATTTGTAAATATACGTCCTTCTGTAATTTGTTTTCCATTATTTATTGTTATTTGCTTGAAAGACTGTCCATGTAAAACATATTCGCATTTCTTGGCAACTCCGACAGGAATGGTGCTGGCTGGATTGGACACAGTGACTGCGAGTCCATAGTTTTTAGCTAAACCAGACGCTATGTGTACTTGTTCTCCAGAAGGCATGATTATTTTTGTGACACGACCTAGTTCATCATAATTATAGATTACGGTATCTCCAGCCTGAAAATATTAAATATCGTTAATCATAATATTTCAAAATCGAGGTACACGGGTATGTAATTGTATCAGTCTCTAAGTACAAAGATGTGTATATTCTCAATTACGCGAAACTATTGGAACTGATGGAACTATCTAAATACAGATACTTTTTATTAGTAATCTGTACTGAATATAAGCTATAAATCCCTGTAAGTATATTAATTATAATACTTTAAAAGTATGTTAAACAGAAGTATTAGATGTATGTTTTTGCGGTATCGTCAAAGTTGCGATATTAAAAAGGATATAAAAGAATGAATAAATAAAACAGTAATTAATTATTTTTAAAAATTTCCAAAAAATAAAATTTTCGTGTAAGATCAAGCTTAGAAGTATTTTTTTTAATTTAGCATTCATTTATTACGTAAATCACAAAATTATTCACTTACCCCCGATCGGCTGTTCAATAATCCAGTATTTGTGTCATAGTCTAAATCTATTTCTGAGCTTCCCTTTTCAGTGATCTTGGTCAAGTACCCGATACCTGATATTTTCAATTCCAATTTATGATCTTGGGTATTTTCGATAGAACTGACAACATTGCTGTAATCTCTAAGCAGTTGGATTTTATTTCCTGATGCATCAGTCACAGTTGAAAGTTTGCCAAAGCTCGTGTTCTTTGAATATAAAAATGAATATCGTGTTTTTCCTGAAGTTAAATCTTTCGTGGTGATATGTTGTCCGTATCGGTTGAACACGTAAATTTCAGAAGTGGGAGGGTATGGTATTCTAAATTCACCGTTTTCATCGTGTGATGGTAGATAATGTTTCAAAGCTAATATATGTAGAGAACCTGTAGACAAAACATTTCACTGACGTTTTATTTAATTTAATCAAAACGGAGTCTAAAAACTAAAATATTTCCACAAACTAGCATTACTGTCTTTTCCACTTCGTTCGTTTTAGTATATTCCTTACTTAAGAATAACCCTTTTTATTTTTCTTTTATTATAAATTTTCACGTTCAAGGATTTGGAACGTAAAGACTTAAGACTGGTGTATGCTTACTATAAATAGTGTTTGTAATCAGTTGCTATATTAAGTAAGTCAAGACAAAACTTACCAGACAGACTAAAAAAAATTATGGATCAAAGATCTTACATTTATAAATTTGGATAAAAGCTTTTTTTACGTTAAAAATACAACATATCCATCAAAGGGGGCTGGACCAACCCGGGAAAAATATATAAATATCTATACATATAATACAAATGTAGAAGGCCTTGTTGGTAATGATCCAGTTCAGCTATGCCTGTCAATTCCGAGCTGCCTGGTAAGGAGGCAGATGGTCTATTTTACACTTTGACCCGGACCAACACGGGGAGAAAAATACCACAGTTTGTTAGTTAGTCTATATTAAACCAAATATATTTACCTTGATCAACGACATTAAGCACTCCATCAGGGGTAACAGTCAACGCAGATATAGTTTGAAACTTAGCGTTTGAAGACAATAATGTTTCAGTACTAGTCGGAGGTTCGTCCCCAGCAACCACACTGAGGCGACAAGGACATCCAGCTACCTCATCCCGAGAATTCGTAGGAACAGCAGTAGCTAATGTTGAAGAATTGCACTCACAGCTAAGTTCTTTTTGATTCTCTTGCAATTTACCAGCAAAATGCATTATTTTTCCAGATGGATCTATAGTTTTGATTGTATTCGTCTTCTTTGCATCCGATTCTGCTACGTAAAGAATACCACTGGGCGCAAACGCGATAGCCAAGATTGTTCCCAAACTGGAATCTTCTCTGAATTCTGATGTTTTATTCGCAGTTTTAGTTATTGGTTTTCCATCGCTTCCAAGACGACAATGAGATGGCTGGCCAGCAACAACTTTTATTTTCATATCTACTGTTAATTTAAGGATAATTCTGTCATCTATAAAGTATAGAGAACCATCTAGTGGCGATAATGCGACACCAGTCGGCCATTGAAGTTGTGCCTCATATGGTGCAATGGCTCCTCGACAAGGAACCGGAGACCAATGGTTGTGATGACCATGATGACCAACCAGAGTGTGGATGATTCCACTCGGATCGACGGCTCGTATGTTAGTCCCATCGGCGATGTACATTGTCCTATCGGCTGCAATAGCAAGACCTGAAACAATGCAACACGGTTATAACTAGTCGATCATCTAACGTTCGCCCGAGTAGCAATAGGTGTCTTTGTCTAACAATTAAAGGAGTATGTATAAAAAAAAATAACCATATTCGTTTTTTTCATGGGAAAAAAACGCGAAAAAAGCCCACGGCTTTAAAATCTCCCAATTTATACTGGTTCGAGACGAAGAACAGTCGCGTCACCTTTGGGATGTGCGAGCTTGGCCCGGTCGGCGGGCCCCTCGTCCCCGCAGCTGTCGTGGTCGCCGGGCACGCAGCGCTCGCCGCTGCCCACCACGGGCTCCGAGTTGGCGGCGGGGTCCCGCACCTTGTCGAGCGCCAGCGCGCGCCGCACCTGGTGCCGCTCCGCGTCCGACACGTACAGGTGCCCGTCCGCCGGGGAGATGCACATGTAGTACTGGTACGCCACCTGCGTGCTTCTGGAGAGGGAACAGAAATATGTTTTTTTATGATATTGGAAGACAAACAAGCAGACGGATTTCCTGATGATAAGAAATACACGTCGCCTATAGACACAAGAAAGGTGGAAATGGTGTGTTGCCAACCTGACGCTGGGATGGTAAAAGTAAAGTAAAGTACCTTCACGCCTATTATCCCTGAAGAGGTAGGCAGAGGTGTGCTAGTATATCCACGACTCGTAAGTCCAGTA
>DVZL01007826.1:0-10548 GCA_018236625.1 Lasaia peninsularis
TGTTGATAGTAACCCAGTTAACCTTTGCTCGCCTCTTACGAGCTGCCTGGTAGGAAGGCAGTTGGTCTATTCTACATTGTATTTGTATTTTTAGGGTTCTATACTAAAAGGGTAAAAACGGAACCCTATTACTAAGACTCCGCTGTACGTATGTCTGTCAGTCTGTCAGCAGGCTTTATCTCATAAACCGTGAAAGTAACACATTTCAATTTTTCACAAATGATGTATTTCTGTTGCCGCTATGACAAAAAATGCTAAAAGCGGAATAGATTAAATAAATAAAGGCTGCTCCCATACAACAAACGTGATTTTTTGTATTTTTTATAGATAATCGTACGGAATCCTTCGTGCGCGAGTCTGATGTTTTATAATATGCGTATTATATATTTTTTTTGTAAATATTACATAGAATTCTGTTTTAGATTTATTATAATGTTTTTGGACATCATTTTAATGATTTTTTCTTAAAAAACCCGGCTTTCTTTTATGTATATTAAATCGGTTCACAAATGAGGTAAAATTGAAGAGAAACGTTTTTTTTCAAGTCGGTTAGAAAATAACAGCACATACTAAATCCAAAGGTAAGCCCTATGTTCAGTGAAGGTTGCTAAATGTGATGAACTCAAGCTAACCTTAAACTGTGAAAGATTTTTCTCTCTTGACCTCAGATTTTGTAGTAGGTGCAATTAGAATACGAGAGAAATTTTACTACTACGAGAGCTACGAGAGAAACATATTAAGTGTCTCTTATGTGAGTAATTTTTATTCACATTTTTTCCTTGTGTCGATCCTTGACTCTCTTAAAATATAACATGCTTTCTTATAAAATAAATATCGTCACGCTTAGAGCCCCCATAGGGAAGGCAGAGGCACATATGTACCCACGATTAGCCAACGATATATATGACAAGTCTCTCGTTATATCGGGCTTAAATCCCGAATTTCCTCACGATGTTTTCCTTCATCGTAAGAGCACTCAGAAAATGTACTTAAGTTAAAAACTTATTAGTACTTGGCGGGATTCGAACTTGGACTAACGTAATGGGGTCAGTATTGTGTTTTTATCAAAAATTGTTTTTTTTTATAAGATTTTTTATGGGAGAATACATCGACCTAGTAAACGGCTCTTCTGTGAAAATAACTGTGGCCTATATACACTATATATGTCGTAAATGCTTCGCGGTCCTGGTGTTCTGCAGATAGCGGCAGGAATAGGCAAGGCCAGTTATACTACGCCCACCTCTATATGGTCTATTCTACACGTGGAATGAAATGAACGTCGCAATGAAAGTCACTTAAAATACTTACGCTAGACATAACATTTAGTGTATACACTTATGGATAGTGTCCTCGTATAAACCAACCTTTAGACATCCAGGAAAAAAGATTAATTATTTAAAAGAAATCATTAATTTAAAAAAATTTTCTTCATAATAAAGTTTCATTATCCAATAAAAATTGCAAAGCATTTGAAATTATTGCAGCTGTTCGAGGTCAGCTTATTTAAATTCTTTTATTTGAAACTAACAATAAACAAATCATATTGTATCAAAAACTCTTTGAGCCTCCACAGACGCGAGACGTGTGTTTGCGTGGGACACGATCGAAACAATTTTTGATGATATAATAGAAATGATTGTTCTATTTTGCAATATTAAATACTGCTATGAAATTGTATTTTTTTTATTTAAATTTTAGTTTAACAGCTACGAGATTTAATGAAAATTAATGAGAAGTTTTTTAACGTAAAAACAGATTTTTTATAAAATAAGACAGCGAACACGCATATGGGTCTCTGATGGTAAGGAACTATCGTGACTTATAGACCATAGATATTGTAGGTCACTACTGTCACGTTTGTTGTAGGAGTTATTGTTTTTAGTATTTGTTATTATAGCGGCAACAGAATCATCAGCGCTATCAACGATAAAGTCTGGTGCCAGACAGACATACAGACAGACAGAGGAACTTCAAACAAAAATCTGAGACTAGAATATTTAAAAAATATAGGTAATATCATTTCAGTCGCAAGTGAGTCTTTGTCGAGTGTAACTCAGAGGAGAATTGATTTGAAATCGCTTTATACTATAGGTTATTTCAGAGACGGGAAGCCTGAATATGAGTTTGAGCGGAAATTAGTACGATGTAAAGGGATAGAAGGATCTATTATAACAGACGAAAATTCATTCTTAAGCTGGATTTCCTCCTACGCTGACACAATGCCGGCATTGAACGGTATAAGGTATCGTATTACTAAGCTAACGTGAGCGCTTACTTAAGCATAATCCCTCTCTTTCACTCAAACAGTGTAGCGCTGTAGACATATATCTCACTCGACAAACTACACAAAATGTTCGAAATTAAACTGATAAATATGACCTATATATAAAAGAAAGTGATTTCCCGTTAAAAACAGTCCAGCTGTTTCAAAAAAAAGCGGGTACAAAAAAAAGACAGATAGACAGACAAAAATTCTAAAAAATATTATTTTGGAAAAAGTATCTTGTAAATATATGAAAATATATACATTTAGTAAAAAGCGGTTATTTTAATATATCTACATAAAATAAAGTTGTGTTACACAAGCAAGTCACTTCGGGCAACGTAATGCTTACTCGAAAAAATCTGAAAAACATTTAAGGAAAGTTGCCCGACCTGGGAATTGAACCCAGGACCTTACGCGGTCAACGGCCTTAACAGGCGACAGCCGTACCGTTACACCACAGGGTCGAGGATAGAAAAACTTATTTGTAGATAGCAGATAGATATGGAAGTCACAAGCCCAGGCGAGGTTACTGACGCTCTACGCGACCGAGGTAAGCGACGGAGGAAAGCAAGCTTTATATTCTTACTAATATCTGCGTAGACCTTTTACTATTTGTACATTAGAAACTAATATCTCAATTGTCATTAATTATAATAATGTTATTTGTGATCTTGGCAAAATAAATGAACAGTAATGTTTCCCATAACAAAGGTCACTAAGGGCACACATAATAATTACAAGCGCATTAGTGAATAATGGATCCCTAATGTTTTCCTGTCCCACAAAACATCTATTTCTCAACCAAAGTATCTTTTTACTGATGCTTCAATAGCCGGGTAGGCTTTTGTTAAATTTATTTTGTGAGGGCAAAAAACTGCCGTAACAATGTAGTATGGGGTTTGTGAATTCGAATTACCGGGGGGCTTGTGTGTTGAATTTGAATTACCGCGACGTTACTATGGTGAATTTGAATTACCGTTACGTTTCTGGGTCTGTCATGTTTAAGAATTGTTGTCTGTTTTTTAAAACTGGACCCAAAAAGAGAGATATTGTAAGTTTGACGTGTCTGTATGTTTATCTATCTGTGGACTCGTCTGTCTGTCTATGTTTGATCGAAGTTCCCGAACGGATGAGGCGATTTCTATTTAGTTTTGTTTTTGTATTAAAGGTGGCTTATCTGCAAGTGTTTTTAGACATGTTTGATGAAAATTTATTGAGCCGTTTAAAAGTTGTGGGGGTGAAAGTGGGGAAGAAAACCAAATAAATGAAAGTATACTCGAATGGAGTCTCAAATGAAAGCGCACTGAAAGAGAATATTGATGACTTTATCCTTTTCAATAACAAGTTAACTAACGTGGGTTTTTTCAAAATTTTCGATTTTGGTTTTATAGATCATCACAATCCTTAAGTATATTCCACTTGTTTTTCATTTGAACGTTGGATCCCATGGTCCGATTTTCTACTTTCAACTTCACCCATCGATATATGCCTAGTTCTATGATATCTAGCTTTTTTTGTCGTCTTCTTTAACTCGTGCTGATAGATATAGTATAAAGCTACCTAGCTTTGAGGTAGGATCAATAATACAAAATACGAATCATCAAAATCGATTGGGAAAAGCGGAACAATCGCATAATGAATATATAAAAAACCAGCCAAGTGCGAAACCGATTCGTGCACCGTTGTTTCCGTATAAATAAAGGATTTATAAAGCATTATATGCTTATTTTATTCTATTTTTAGTTTTTGTTGTTGTAGCGGCAACAGAAATACATAATCTGTGAAAATTTCAACTGTCTATCTATCACGGTTTATGAGATAAGTCTGGTAGCAGAGAGACAGACGGTCGGTCAGCTTCGTTTTACCCTTTAGTTAAAGTTTAAAAAGCATACAGATAAATTGAGAATCTCCTCCTATTATGGATCGGTTTGATGAAATACAGTAAAACATATTTCATGCTTCGTCAAAATGGGTTTTAGTATCTGATTAGCGGAATTACGTCTCCTATTATTATTCAAATCACGACGAAACCTCACTTAATGGTACTTGGCGGGCATTTTGTAATAGTGGCGTTCCGCCGACCATTTCATAAAAGCATTACCATTATATGTAGAGTCAAGCTCTTACCGGATCCAACATTTCTGCTTAATAAACACTTCATTTGCATTCCGAGGTAATCTGTATTGAATATCTGGGAAATATTTGAATTGGTGTTGCTAGTTACGTAAAATTATTCATTACTATTATTTTATTATTATTATTTTTATGATATTGGAAGGCAAACAAGCAGACGGATTTCTTGGTAAAAAATACTACCCTCCAAACCAGAACACGACAATGGCGGGCACTGATGGCACAACACGACCAACACAGGGAAAATTTATTTTAATATGGGGTCGGCTTTCTAAGCTCGTGGATTTGACTAGGACACCAGTTTTTACGCAAAACGATTACCATCTGACCTCTGCAATCTAAAAAAGAAACTAGGCCCAAACCTATATTAGGTCAAAATCAATGAATCTAGGTTTCTTCACGATGTTTTCCTTCACCGTAAGAGCACTCAGAAAATGTATATAAGTTAGAAAAACTTATTGGTACACGGCGGGGTTTGAACTTGGACTACCATAATGGAAGTCCGAAGAGCGTATTCAAAAAAGAAATATGTCAATATGTAAATGTCTAGAATTTCCGCAACCTGCGTGTGTGCATGAAGAGGTTGACGAATGTGGAGGAAGCACTTGACACTCTCTATCTACCCCGCAAGAGAGCTGGCGTGAATATATGTTGTAAAAAATGTTATTTCAATTTTTCCAAGTTAGCGTTTATCCTACTTTCATATTCTGATATATTGAACGTTAGCTACCATATTATTTATTTATAAATATTGAGTTTCATGAAGAAACTCAATATTTATTTCTCCTTGGAGGTTATAAAAAATGGAGGAGGTATAATCTTCGTATCCTATAAATTACATGTTGTTCATATTTCATCAAAACTTAGTCATATCCTTTATTACCTAAGTTCTCTGCTAGGTGTTGTTTTGTAGAACTTTACCACTGCTTTAATACACTTTTGTTTGGAGTTTCTTATAATTGAAGTTAAGGATTATCGTGTACTAGCCATCTTATACTAGCTTTTACTCACGGTTCTGTTTGCATATAAGAGTTCCTCCCACCACTATATATAATAGCTAAAACCTTTTTTTAGTCCTGATGATAAAAATAAATTTTCAATTATTTGTGAAAATATAGTACCTACATGCGTTTTTCATTTAAAATATGAATAGATGGAATTACTACATGGCATGGTTTCATAAAAAGTCCATATATGTACTTTTTGTATAAGACAACGAACAAGCACACGGGTCTTCTGAACATACAACCGAGGCCTATAAACACCATAGATGGTATAGGTGCGTTGCTATCTCATGGTAGTAGCTATCCCTAGGGGTTATGGTAGTGACTTCATTTATTTATTTTTAACTTATTTTCCCGTGTTGGTCCGGGTTCTTTATGTAGAATAGACCAATTGCCTTCCTACCAGATAACTCGTAAAAGGCGAGCATAGGTTAAATGGGTCACTATCAACATGACCACTGGTGTCAGAGTGCTGTGCAGCAACTCGCCCGGGTAAGGATCCACCGCCTTATCTATTCCTGCCGCCATAATGACATTGTTGTGTTCCGGTCCGATGGAAAGGGTTAGGTATAGACTTGCACATTAGGTCTAATAGCCTGACCACAGAGTAGCGGCGCACCTACATCATATATGCGTCTATAGGCCACGGTTGTCTCTTACCATCAGGAGACCCGTGTGCCAATTCGCCGTCTTCACTACATAGTATAAAACAAAGTCGCTTTCTATATCTACGTATGCTTAAATCTTTAAAACTACACAACGGATTTTGATTTTGTTTTCTTAAACAGATAGAGCGATTCAAGAGAAAGGTTTTTATATAGAAAGGTTATAGTCTACCCGTGTAAACCCGGGTGAGTCGCTAATATACCATAAAGAAAAAACTTGTCAGTTATACCAAACATATATTATTGCGAGACGAATCTCATACATATACGAAACCACAAGCATTGTGTAGTTGTTGTGTAATATACACCCTTATTTATTTTACATTGGTTAATGAATTTTCTGGGAATACATTAATATGAGATTACATTTTACGCCCGTAAAATCAGTGGAAATGATTTAACATGCTTTTCATTATTATAATTACGTTCGTGGTGATATTTTATGTTTTTAAAATTGAGATAACTGTTTCCGATGTTATTCTGTGATGTTATTAATGAGCTTATTTAAAATTTACAATGTTATTGTAAAATTATGAAATTCTTTCATCTTAACCTTATGCCGTATTATATCAGATGATATCGGGGTTGGCTACCTAGTCTAGGGGATTTGACTAGGGCACCAGTTTTTATGCAAAGCGACTGCTATCTAACCTCTGCAAACTACAAAGGAAACTAAGCCCAAACCTAGATTAGGTTGAATTCAATGAATCTGGGTTTCCTCATGTTTTCCTTCAACGTAAGAGCACTCAGAAAATGTACATAAGTTACAAAAACTCATTAGTATATGGCGGGGTTCGAACTTGGACTACCCTAATGGATTCCAAAGCGCGTACCACTAGGACACCGAGTTTCTAGTAAAAATGTTGAATTGGTTTATGATATAGGTAATAGTTACGCTCGCTTCGCACGGGTATGTTATGTACATATGAACCTTCCTATTGAGTCATTATGTATAATAAAAAACCTGTATCAAAATCTGTTCGGTAGTTTTGAAGATGTAAGTATACATAGGGACAGACAGCAGGAAGCGACTTTGTTTTATACGAGTAGAGAACCTCCAAAAATTAAGTATAGCCAAACCGTGCGAGTATCACAGCATAAGTTATTGCTTATATTTATATATGTACCTACTATTAGCCGACGATATCATTCCATCGCTATATCGGGAACGAATCCAATTATAATTGGATGGTCTCTTCTACGTTAATACCATGATACTGTAGAAAACATTTTATCTAAACCGATATTTTTTGTACGCTAATACTTTTTATACTCTGAGAGCAGGATGTAAATAATTTTTTGGACAAATTTACTTGTGGATGTACAATGCCCGCGGCTTCTTTATTTACCCGGCGGCATTTTAGTTGTTTGCGACACGTGTCAAAGCAGTGTGATACAAAGCAACCGTATGTAAACAAAAATACAGTTACACCAGTATTATATTTAGTCACTAGTTAAATATAAGTTTTATGGTTGTGCTTTTTTGTGTGTATCTTAAATAAACGATTATTGTGTTATATTTTATTATGCTATAGTTGAATGAGTTATTTTTCTAGTGCATTCTTTACTGCACAAAGCTTTGAAATATTTAATATCAACTATAATATTTCAGCAAATCCTTTGTCAACCAGGCATTTGTGAAAGTTCTACTATAAAATCAACCACGATACACAAAGTAAAAAATAGAGAATAGAGTGATTGCTAAGCCTTTGAACGGTGTTATGAAAATATTCCTTTTACGCTTCCAATCGGCTTTTGTGTGCGATCGATAACTCACTTGTGATGCAAATCGTTTAGTTTATTTATAGAATAGCCTCATACATCATATTTACAGTATAACTGAATCCGTACACGTGCAGTAGATTTTGGTTGCGTTTCAAGTTTTTGAAGTGATAACATTAGACTTCGTCAAAGAGTAAGAGAATAAAAAAAAGAGATTTAAAACTAATAACGGATGAAAATCAAAATAAATTTGAGTGTTGAAAATTTTGGATTCCAAAAAAAAAACATGCAACATTTTAATAAGTATATATCACCCATGGAAACAAAATAAAATAATTAATAGTGCGATCATAACTTGTGGCTGGCTTTAAGATTTCATGCTTTTAAATTACTTGTAGTAAAATATGTCTTGATGATATAAAAAAAAACTGTTATAATCGTAATGAGCGTCGACAGTGAGAAGTTTGGTGTTTTAATTTAATATGTTGATTCTCATCCAATGTATGTTTGCAGTTGTTTTGCGAACTTCTGTGTTATAAAATACTAAGCGGATGTTTATAAGTAAAGCATAAGTTAAGGTTCTAAGTATATCTAAAACCAAACGAATAGTTGAATAAGTAAATATAATATTGTTACACTATACATTTCAATGACTTTATGTGTGATGAATACAAAGAAATTACAAATAGCTATATAAAAACTATTAATATAAAAATAAAATAATATACAAATCACTTGCAGGAAACCTTATCTGTACATTAAAACATTTCATTATTGATCTTAAGGTACATAAAGGCGGTGTACTCTCAAATAACCTTGACCTTAATGATGTTGATAACAAAACGAGCAAGCCTAAAGAAACATATTTTAAACGAAAAATATATGTAGTCTTTAATCTGTGAAAAACGACATGTGTTTTCCATTTAAAATATGAATGTGTTGAAGATTCAGTAAGCGCCAAGAAAGTTTCAGTAAGCGCCAACGATGAAAGCTAGAGAATATAGGCTTTAAAAGAAATAAATAATGCAGAGATATATAAGTGGCTTCATTTATCATAATATTCATTCGATTTCCATTTCAATAATCCCTATTGTCTGTTATTTGTTATTCACGTCCGTGCTCAAGATCTCCGGTATGCGGTCAGCGAGATCTGGAATGACTCGTCGCTATCCATCCGTAAATAAATTCCCTGTCCGCTCTCAGATGTCAATTTAAAACGATTTGTAATTTTAGAAAACGATAAGGGATATTTACTGCACAGCACGTCATTTATTTATGACCCATGTTAGCAAACAAACAGATGGTGCCAGTCATTTCGCTTTTTTATCCATTTCATTCACTCCTAAAAATTAAGCGTAAGGAATCATCTTGCTTCGGTATTGAAGTGAAACATGCGTCGAGTTTTTTTTTATTTAATTATTAGATACTATGAGAAAGGAGACTATTTTCGTTAAAAGTTATTCTAAGCATAAGGAATCATCCTTCTTCGGTATCGAAGTGAAACATGCAACGAGATTTTTTTGTTTTTATTCTTGGATATTATAAGAAACGGGATTATTTTTATTAATAGTTATTAAAAAAGTGTTAGTATACGAGTCAATGTTATTGAAATTAACTAATTTCCATTTATTAGTAGGATATAATCTCACTTGACTTTGCGCAAACAATAACTAATAGCTTACCTTTTAATTGAGTAACCACTAGAACATATAATTGTAATTGTCTACAAATTGGCAAAGCAATTAGCTACTGACTATTACGTACAATTAACTACGTACATATTATATATGTACTATATACTAGATATAGGATCAAAACAGACACTAATTTAGATTCTGCAATTACCTTAATCTTATATATAGGATCTTGATCTAAAAATCAAACAAATCTAATATCAATACTTTCGTATTTTCTTTTTAGAGCTATAATTTTTTGGTGTCTATAGACATCATGTATTTTATGATTCAATCCAGTCATCTATCTGTTTGTCAAAATAAAAAAAGTATCTTCACGCCTATTGTCCCCAAAGAGGTTGGCAGAGGTGTGCTAATATATCTACGACTCGTGAGTTCAGTAGATATACTAGAACACCCACGATTAGGCAAGGTGTGATAGGTGATAGGATACCCATAATGTGATAGGTGGCAAGCCTATCAACACTTCAGGCACATTCCAATCCCGGGAAATATAATGCTTACTCAGAATAATCTAAAAATCATTAAGAAAAGTTGCCCGACCTGGGAATTGAACTAGAGACCATATGCGGCTAACGATCTTAACAGCCGTACCGTTACACCACAGGGGAGATTGCCAAAATCTTTTGATAAAATATAAAATTCGAATTTGTTTTTTATATTTTTAATCATTAGTTCAGCAACTCTTATTTCTTGTTTTCTCTTATTCAGCCTCAGGTAGACGTTTAATGCTTTTACTTCCAGAAGTGAGTGCAACCAAAATTGACTACACGTGTACTGATTCAGTTATACTACAAATATGATGTATGAGATATTCTATATATAAACTAAACGATTTGCATCACAAGTGAGTTATCGATCGCACACAGAAGCCGATTGGAAGCGTAAAAGGAATATTTTCATAACACCGTTCAAAGGCTTAGCAATCACTCTATGCTCCAATTTTTTACTTTGTGTATCGTTGCTGATATTGCTGTGGATGTTTTACAAATGCCAGGTTGACAAAGAGTTTGCTGAAATATTCCGATATTAAATACTTCAAAGTTTAACATTTTAAAGTCTTT
>DVZL01007827.1:0-10547 GCA_018236625.1 Lasaia peninsularis
GTGTAACGGTACGGCTGTCCCCTGTTAAGACCGTTAGCTAAGTGAGGTCCCGGGTTCAATTCTCAGGTCGAGCAACTTTTTTTAAATGTTTTTCAGATTATTCTGAGTAAGCATTACATTGCCCGGGATTGGAATATGTCCGAAGTGGCAATAAACTTGCCACTTATCACATCAGGGCCCTAGTACCTTGGCTAATCGTGGGTGTTCCTGTATATCTACTGGACTTACGAGTCGAGGATATACTAGAACACCTCTGCCTTCGGGGATAATAGATGTGAAGGTACTTTATTATTTTTCTTTAACCTCACTGAATCCTATAAAGTAAAGCTATGACCATCTCAATAAATTAATGTACCATTTAGTTAATTACTAGCTGTCCCGGCGAACTTTATACTTGCGTTTGAAAAATAGATGTTGACCACTTCTGAAACCTACACGATAAACACAGAATTATAATATGAGAACGAAGCCTTGTGATCATTTTGCATACAGACACTCCTTTTTTACTTATATAAAATAGATATTTAGATTTCTGTCTAATTATACATTTCGTAGTTCGGATTTTAAAATGCTTTTGAAGCGTACCGCGTCGTTGTAAATAATAACCGAGTACTTTATTGTGAACTTGTAGTGCCTTTGGAAAAAGTTAAAATGTCGTCTCATTTTAGATCGTATCTGGTGGATTTAGTTGAAACGGTGCATTTATTCTTGAAAATGTTAGAGCATTACTGCAAGAAAACTGGATTGGTTGTACAGAAAAAAGTACGGAAAAAGGCTAGACAAAAAAGTAAAGGTATGTATTACATTATAAATGGGTAATGCTGATTAATCTGATGTCGCTAACTAAAATTTTTTTATATTATCGCTATCAAAGAGATTCCCCTGAAATAGGGGATGGAAATTTTGTGTGAGACTCCGCAAAATTAGTACAGGTACACGCCTAACCGCATCGACTAACCACGAGGCTCGGGTTCGATTCCCGACGAGGACAGACAATTGTGTGATGAACATAGATGTTTGTATTTCCGGGTCTGGGTGTTTATTAAATTTATTCTTGTATCTATTTAAGTATTATTAGCATCGTTGACTAACACCCATAACACAAGCATATAATTTGCTTAATCTAGGGTTAGATCAATTTGTGTAATTTGTCCAGTAATATTTATTTATTTAAAACAGTATTAAAACATTAAATCTAACCATAACTTATGAGAAGAAAGCAACGTTCGAAATATAAATAATTATTACTTATGGATTCCGATAGATGGCGCTGATAGGAAAGGGGAACCGAGCAAAGGCGGCTAAAGCCGTTTCAAAGATTAACGAGTACAAACAAACAGACAGACCGACAGATAACGTACAAAAAATCTGTCTTTGGTTTGGATATGTACCTTGTAAACATACATATATGCACTTAGTAAAAATCGGTTATTTTAATATTACATACAGACGCTCCAATTTTATTTATTTGTATAGATTATATAGATGTTTCGAGAGTATTCCAAAGTTTATTCCCTAAAGCGTTTTACTGAATGTATTTACTCTGTTCTTGGAATCTCCATAATCTATACAAATACTATAAGCTAGCCGTGACCGCGGCTTCGTCCGCGTTTTATTTAATTAGTTTATTTTACTAAAAAATAAAAGTAGCCTAGGCCATCCCTTATTACATCAGCTCTCTACCAGTGAAACTCCCGTGAAAATCGGTCCAGTCGTTTAAAAGATTAGCGGGTACAATCAGACAGACGGACAAAAATTCTGAAAAAATGTCATTTTAGTATATGTACCTTGTAAATATACACATGTATTTAGTAAAAAGCGGTTATTTCAGTACAATATACGACATTCCAAATTTATGTATTTGTATAAATATACAGTACGTACCTAAAATAAGTTTAGTTAGCGTGCTGTGGAGTATTCACGTCTACGCTCGCGTTTTAAAGTTATTTATCTCTCCCGCGGGAACCTCCTAAGATATGGGGATAAAAAATAGTCTCTTCCAGACTCCTAACTATCTCATATACAAAATGAAATCATAACATTGCTCTGTTGTGACGTACGCGATATATAAATTACCTAACATACAAACACGTTTTCGCATCTATCCAAATAAATGAAATTGTAGTATCTGTATGTAATATTAAAATAACCGTCTGTCTGTCTGTTTGTTTGTACCCGCTAATCTCTGAAACGGCTGGACCTATTTTGACGAGACTTTCACTGGCAGACAGTTAATGTAACAACGAATATATTAGACTAATTTCATTTTAGAAATGTATAAAATAAAATAATTAAAATAAAAACGCGGACGAAGTCGCGGACACGGCTAGTATGATATTTGTATAGAGTATGGAGATTCCACGAACAGAGAGTAAATCCATTCAGAAAAACACTTTAGGGAATAAACTTTGGAAAACTCTCGAAACACCTACATATTCTATATCTATATACAAATAAATAAAATTGTAGTGTCTGTATGTAATATTAAAATAACCACTTTTTACTAAGTGCATAGGTATATGTATGTTTACAAAGTAGATATCTAAACCAAATCAGATTTTTTTTTATTTTTGTCTATTATCTGTCGGTCTGTCTGTTTGTTTGTACTTAATTTTTAAAACGGCTAAACCGGTTTTGAAGAGACTTTCAGTGGCAGATAGTGAATGTAGTAAGCAATAGTTTAGGCTACTTTTATTTTAGAATTTTATTCTATAGTAGCTGTGCCCGCGACTTCGCCCGCGTTTTTATTTAATTAATTGATTTTATACATTTCTTCAATAAAATCTAAAATAAAAGTAGCCTAAGTTTTTCCTTATTACATCAACTATGTGCCAGGGAAATCCCGTCAAAATCGGTCCAGCCATATTAGAGATTAGCGGGTATAAACAGACATAAAGACAAAAAATATAAAAATTATTATTTTGGAATATTCCACATTAATATGTACTTTGTACTTTGGAACAGAGCTGGGCGTATCAACTACTTTTGTAATCTGATTAATAATCGGATTGAAAGTAATCATGAATACATCAATCATAATTACTTTTAATCTGGATTATTTTCAATCATCATTAAATTTGTAATCGTTAGTTTTGACTGTTGTAATCAGTAATCTGAGTATATGCGTAGATTTGGTAAAATTTTTAATTATTATAATAAACTAGCGACCCGCCCCGGCTTCGCATGGGTATACTATACATGTATACCTAAAAACCTTCCTCTTGAATCACTCTATCTATTAAAATAAGCATACATAGGGACAGACAGAGAAAGTGACTTTGTTTTATAATATGTAGTGATGCGGTTCGATACTTAATCAGTTAATCACCATTTCCCCCTTCGGTGATAGGCGACGTGTATTTCTTACTGTCAAGAAATCCGTCTGCTTGTTAATCACCATTTCCCCCTTCGGTGATAGGCGACGTGTATTTCTTACTGTCAAGAAATCCGTCTGCTTGTTTGCCTTCCAATATCATAAAAAAAGTTGAGAGGTATCAAGGGACACCCGGATGGAACGAAGTTTACGATTTTTTTATTACAATTCTTTCACTAATTAATCGATAATAACACGACACGACGACGACATACACACCCACAGTGTGTATGTCGTCGCCGGATTACTATAACAAAAAGTGTCATGCCAACTTTTTTCGTGAGATTTTTTTCCGTCTAGCCCCCTTTCATAACGCGTCATAAGGAACTTCGTTCCAAAAATATAAAAAAAGCCAGTCCGCAACTAATATAAATTTCCAATCTGTGATATATAATATTTATTTTTATCTCAATTAACCTGTGTCTCCGTTCAGAGGACGTTGCTTGTATCGTCAAAGGATTTGTGTCTGGAACAACGGGCATCGACTACGCAGAACTAATGCGGACCAACTGAACCGTGTGCGTCAGATCTTTCTCTGTGTTCCAGCTATCCGGGATAGAAAAACCGTTTTATAACTATACGTGTCACATAATGCCTGCTGTTTTTACAATGCAATACAATGCATCCTCGCTTTGTATAGATTTTCCGTTGGTATTTCTATACTTAATTGGATTCTTTGCGTTTTGTTATATGTGTTTATAAGCATGTGATATTGTTTGTTGTTTTTTCGTTACGTATTTAAGAATAAGAGAGGTTGAAAAACACAATGATATTGCCTGAGATTCGTAATCGGTCAGACATTTGTTATTTTAAAAAAATGGAAATTTTTAAACGCAAACTTTCAACACGAATTAAAGTATTAGATTATCATAGCATTAGTAACTAAAACGTATCAAAGATTATGAATTTAGCTAAACTTCTTCAATTTTAAAGCGTAATTTTAGTCTAATTTATTAAGAATGAAATAAGAAACTTCTTCATTATTGGCTAGACACTTTAGACATTTTTGCAAAACCCTTACCAGATATCTTTAATCTTGTTTAAATTTCAATTACTACTTTTTTTAGACGGTGTAGTAAAAAACAGACCAAATGCGAGTAGGACTTGCACATGAATGTTTCACTACCGTATCTATTGTTTATAAAACGGCAAATAATAACAAGTTTTATACATACAACTCCATTTAAGTTTTTTATTTTGAAGTGAATATAGAACTAGACACTGAGAATACATCGAGCGAATAGATCGTATCATCGTAAAAATAATAGCGACATCTATTGGTCGGGATGGATCGTTTGATGTATGGGATTCTTAAATATTTACTTTATTTATAGTTTAGCATTAATTGTTGTTATATCTGCAACATAATACATTATCTGTGAAATTTTCGACTGGCGAGCTATCAAGTGTAATGAGATACAGCCTCGTGACAGACGGCCAGCAAAGTCTTA
Organism: Lasaia peninsularis; assembly: GCA_018236625.1. NCBI lineage: Eukaryota > Metazoa > Arthropoda > Insecta > Lepidoptera > Riodinidae > Lasaia > Lasaia peninsularis. The sequence continues at coordinate 4,825 of DVZL01007827.1, forward strand.
GGGTAAATAGGGTTCCGCTGTTACCCTGGTGGTACGGAACCCCAAAAAAGGGAGAAAATGCTTACTGACTTAGTTTTATAGGATTTCTCATTACAGTCAATTACTACAACGTTAGAAAACAACTACAATAATATTTACAGGCCCTCGTGGTTGCAAAGTTTTTATATATCGAAATACTAATTATAGTTTAATATTAAGTAAAATGTAATATTTAAAATGTCCAAAGTTTGATTTCACTTTATAAAAACATAACAAGAAAACATTTGCAGTAACCACAAAGAATCTAATAATCGGTTTTGCTGTGGCGCTATGATTTTAAACACCGATAAATATTTACATGATTATCTATTTTCAGCAAAAAAAACCGCTGTCAAGAAACCAATCGCCATTACAAAGGAAGTACCAATAGAGGAGGTTCGCTCAAGACTAAGTGAAGCTATAGGGACTCCAGTAGAAGAGTTTCCACCGCCTTTCGATGCTGCCTCTGATGTGCCTATAGACAGCCAAAGGTTTAGTTTTAATAAATTTTATTGTATAGAAGGGTTATCATTTTAAGCTTTTTTTGGGTATATTTTGTCTATATTTTCTTATTGTTGAGGGGTTACCTATTAGATTTTAAAATATTTAAACATGTCTTTAAATTCGTATAAATTGGCAAAGTAACATGTTTTAATATCCAATATAAATTTTGACGTTATATACATTTTTAAATATTTTGTTTGATTATTTTACATGAATAGAAAACTTATATTTTTTGCATGTTATGAGATTAAAATAAATAAAACCGGCTCTATAAAAACGGCACAAAACTTATCCTGTATATTTTTTTCTGTTTTTAATATTTGTTATCACAGTTCATGAGAAATGCCTGCGGACAGACGGAGAGACTCCACAGAACTTAGTAATAAGGTTCCGATATTATCCTTAAGGTACGGAACCTTATACATACATTAATCTAAGAAAATCACAATTTAAACGAAAATTATTTCGTCTTCAGAAAATGTTTGTATATTTTTTTACAATTTTGTAATTAAAGTGTAGATAAATTCATCTTAAGTGGGCTCTTTTTAGCCGATTTATATTTTTAAGCCTTAATAACATTAATTAACTCCCACGTTGCTGATTTTAAAAGGGTTGACGTTCTTAGATGCGGAAGGTTATATTTAATAAAAACATGGATTTTTTCAAAGACAATTTATTTAAAATACTTATAGTAACTTACATACATTCATACATATTTTCGCGCGAGGTCCCTTGCGGAGTTAAGCAGAGACTATAAAGTGCAAAGTATTCTCGAGGAAAAAACAATTCCTACACTCTTCCTAGCTTTATAGTTCTATTACACCTTTTTAAATAATTAAATCAAGTATAGATATATATATCTTAATTTAATTTTTAGAAAATATTTTAAGGCATTAGTCAAAATGTCTAAATAGTAATCTTTGTAGGCGTAAATCAAGATTATTTTTAATAAACAATGCTATAAAAGTTATCATATGTATTGATTGATTAAATACTTCTACTCGTGATTTATCTGTCGTTTCTATATTATAATTTCTCCATATGTCGACGATGTTTACATACAACACTTTTCTTTCAATCTATCTCATAAATCTTTTATCAGCGAAAACATTTTGTTGGATTATGCCGTGTTCGTATTTCTTTTTGTCTTTAATGTAGGCGATACTTTCTCTTTTATCTTTTATTGCATAGATTGTCTTATATCAAGGAGCTTTTGTTTTCTAATGAATTACATTTTTTATTATTATTACTGCATATAATTGCAATCATTACCACGACACTGTCAGTAAATATTGCTAAATTTGATAGTCGTCCACTTTGCCCATATTATACCGTCTTGATAGCTATTAATTGCAGTGATCATCTGCAACACAATCACTCGAATTACTACACAGTGAGTACTAGTGCTAATACAAAGAAAAAACATACTAACAAAACTCAGTGTAAAATATACTTTTCTGCCACCCTTTTCTGACTTATGAACTCAACAAAAGGTTCGTATTGCACTAAGTGTTGTTTGAGTAAATATAGCCACTTGAAGATATAAATGGTTGCAATTTTGCGTCCAGATGAAATCAGTATTGTTTTATTAGTTATTGAAAGGAATAGAAAAAAAATCACTTAGAAGGTCTAAGTAAAATAAAATAAAAGCTTCAAAATATCCTAAATTCCAAAATATTAGAATAAAAATAGAAAGTGTTTTATTTAATATAGACCTTTCAAGCGGTTCTTATGACACGTCTATATAATTCTAAAATTTACCACTGGATCAGAAAAACACCCGGCGAAAGAAAATCAGCGGGCTTGTCTTCTCTCTTCCTTCCAAATATATTATAATGGTTACATTATACAACTTTCAAAAAGATTAGAAAAAGAAGTGACTAATCCAAAGCACTTTTACATCCCTATATACTGGAATACTATAATTGCTTCTTAGCAATCCTTTTTATTGTATCGAAAATATCGCATATTAAATATTCTGGTATTCAGAAACACAGGATATATTCACACAACGCGACTAGCGTAGCGGACAGCAGCTAACTTATTACAAACGACGATCCGTAAATTTAAGGCCATTTAACAATCAATAAAACTCAAGCTATATTAAAACTTAATAAGGAACCTCAAAGCTAATTTTGCATTGAGTATAGATCTCACTATACTAGTAGAATATTTAAATTTTGAGAATATTTGGCTAGTTGGCGACTAGCCCATCATATCTATACGTCATACGCCACGTCTCGTCTCCATGATAAAACGAGTACGGTGGGCAACTTCAATTTATAATCGTATGAACTAAGTAGGTAATATTGCGCATGCTGTGCTGAAGTATATCGACTGGGAACATTTTGAATTTCCTGGTTGAATATATAGAGCTGTCTAGTTCGGTGCCAAATCCTGGAAGCTGAACTGCAGGATGCCGTTTTTATTACCCCTCGACAACCTAACTTTTACGATAACTACTCGACTTCAACATTTTTCGTAAAATAAAATGTTAAATTTTGCCAATATATATGAATTACTTAGTTGTTTAAGGTACCGTACCCAAAGAATAGAAACATGCCCCTATTACTAAGACTCTGCTGTTTGCAGTCCGATACCAGACTATCTTACGAACCGTGATAGCTAGACGGTTGAAATTTTCAGATGATTTATTTTTGTGGCCGCTATAACGACAAATACTAAAATAAATCATAGAGTAAATATTTAATGCGGCATCGCTACAACGATCGACCCGGTACGACCGATAGATGGCGCTATGCACATTTAGGTCGCGGTATGATTAAACTGACTATTTATAATTTAGTTATATTCTTGAATACGGTTTACAGTTCATAATGGGTCTCGTAAGCTAAATACTTTTAATGAATAATGCGTTTTTATTGTTGTTTTTATACGTTGGTTACAATAACGTTAGTGAGTAAGTCCGACTCGCACTTGGCTGATTTCATTTTGTTTGCACTAAACACCTACTATTTCACGCCAAACTACTTTATGCTTCTCGAAACCTACTCTATATTTTTGGAATCAATCTATATTTCTGTCCATATTAATTTCCGAAAAACAAAGCAGAGTACAGTCTCTGCCGGGAATTAAACGCGAGCCGTGGATGATCGGTGAGATAAGAACGCTAACCCTCGACTAACGAGGCAATGAGAAAAAGTTTCCACATACTAATTTAAAATATTATAACCTTATTATTCTCTTAACAGAGCAGAATGCATGAAGAAAATTCAAAAGCTTATGCGAGATCAAAGATATGGAGAAGCTGTGGGACTGTTCCGTGCTGCAAGGTATGTGCTTACTATATTCCAATGGATATAAACACTTATTATATGTATATCTTACTTTTATCCGGTATTATATCAGATGATATCGGGATCGGCTGCCATCTGACCTCTGCAACCCATATGGGCCAAAACCTAGATTAGGTCGAATTCAATGAATCCGTGTTTCTTGATGTTTTCCTTCTCTGTAATAGAACTCATAAAATGTACTTGAGTTAGAAAAGTCTTGGTTCATAGCGGGGTTCGTACATGGAATACCCGAGTGGAAGTCCGAAGCGCGTACCGCTAGGCCTTCGAGGCACCCAAATGGTTACAGACGGTACTATCTGGTTACATACACTAATCTTTAAAATAGTATTTAATAACGTCGAAACTTTTATATTAAATCAATCTTTATATCATCACGCTCATATCTCCAAAGTGTTAAGCAGTGGTACTTACCTACATGCTTATCCACCCATGAGTCCAAGTCCCATGGTCTGACGAATGGTAAGTCCATCGTCATATCAGCACAAATTAAGTTTCAGACAGCGTCGTGTTTTCGGAACTGGAAAAACTCAAACCTCGTGCGTCAAACGCTAAGTCAACTTTGACGAAGTTTTAACTATCAATCGAATTGTATTATTTTACATAAATAGATTCAAACGAATTCAAATATAGGAAGCACTTCTGAAATTCATCATACGGTACAAAGCTTTTAATTAATTGCGAAAGTTTTAATCCATCACTAACAAATTTTGAATATTTTGTACGTAAAGTTTAAAACATTAAATCAACATTGGATCAGCAACTTAATTTTCGACCTAACTCCGACCTCGTAAGGTTATAAACGAATATTAAATTGTTATTTATATATACAAATATCTATGAAGCTGTACAGGGAACGAACAGATTAAATACATAATAGTTATAAATGTACATATAGGAGGGTAGACAATTTTCCCCCGTGTTGGTCCGGGTCCTCTGTGTAGAATAGACCATCTGCATCCCTATCAGGCAGCTCGTAAGACTATAAGAGCATAAGGGTTAGATCAATTTGTGTAATTTGTATATTTATTATTATTAAAAAAGCGTGAATATCTTAAAACACTAAAACATTTTCCTTAGGGAGGTTTGGCCTGAAGAAGGAGTGTTTGGATCAAGTGGTATTGATGAAGAAGAAGAACGTGATATGCTTGAAACTATTTACTCCACCGATTTGGGAGTCGAAGAAACTGTTGGTGGGTACACGTTTATTTCCGCATAGTATAAGTATTATAGGATTTTGATTTTATTATTTAAATAGGTGTAACCGTAACTTCATTCTAGATTTAACGACAGGCTGGTAAAAAAGTATAGGTAGAATTTTTCTACCTTAGATCCTTAGAAAAAAATCTACCTTAGATCCCCAAAGCTAAGTTTGTAAAGTATTTTCTATTAAACAAGATGAGAATTAATGAAATCGAACTAAATTAAAAAAAAATTACAAACCCGGCTTTCTTTTATATAATATATAGATAGCCAAAATTTAATATTTTGCCTTCATATCCCCTCTTTCACGCAAACCCCTTAAGTAAAAGGGTAAAAAACGTCTTTGGGATTCCGGCTAGCTAAATTTCGGGTTATTCCTTATTCATCCTATGACGTCTTATCCCACTCATTATTTTTTCCTTACTTAGCCTAGTTATTTTCCTTACTCAACCCACAAAATTAAAAAATATTTTAAGTTCCTTATTCACCCCAAAAACATTCCTTTCCCAACCTTATACATAAATTATTTAAAAATATAAGAGTCTTGTGTATACGGTCGGAATAACAAATATATATAGGGTCGTCCAGCTAAATAAAACTGCAGGAATTCTGATAAAATAATATACTTATTAATTTTTTTTTTCACAAAATGGCACAAATCAAATAATGTTACAAACAAATGTA
>DVZL01007828.1:0-10547 GCA_018236625.1 Lasaia peninsularis
TAAGAAAAGTTGCCCGACCCGGGAATTGAACCCGGGACCCCACGTGGCTAACGGTTTTAACAGGCGACACCTGTACCATTACACCACAGAGGCGATTTAATATAATTTATATTTATCATAATTATATAAGTCCAAAATTAATACTATCTACAACGCTATCTAGCAAGCAAAGTATAAACTATCTATGTGCGAGCTTCTGTAATACTAAGTACGAGCTTGTGTAAAAACTACATAATATGTCGTGATATTTCATTTTTAGCAATTCTAAACCTAATCTTCAAGGAATAAGAATGATATTGGAGTAGCATACATTTTAATTATTTTTTTTTTGTTAGGGGTAAATTTAAAGTCAAAACTTGACTATTATTCCATTCCATTCCATCATAAAATCATTCGAGAGTTTTTATTATTTTTGTTGGATGTTAGAGGTGAGCATCGAGATGTATTTACTTTTCGTTTAATAAACTAACTTAGTGCTTCGATGCTTAGTGTTTTGCAAAACCTAGTTTTTGCTTTTTTGGTTCGCTTTTCGCAGTCTCCGAGATACTTAGTGTGTATTGGTATTTTGTATTCGCGCCCTTTTACTCGTTTGGCGTGATTACGTATAAAAGTATCTACCTATTTTATATTTTCTGTATAATATTATAAGAATTAAGTGTACAAATTATAATTTAAAACATTTCTCCCAACAAAACTTATAATCTTTTCCTGATTACGTTAATTACGGTTTTGTGGTTCATTTTAAAATGAGCATTTTAAGCAGTTTACATGCTGCTTATCAAAATAAGCCGTTTATCACATCTCTAGATATAATTTTTACAGACTATTTTGTTTTTTTTTTATTTAGGAATACTAACTTTCGTACTTGGTTTTGTTTTATGACATCGATTGTGTCGTAATAACGTAATTGCTACGAGATTATAGCCTACGCAGACGGTGTCGCAGGCAACGGCTAGTTAATAATATTTCTACAAAATATAGACGCAATTTTTTGGTGTTTTTGTAATTGATAGATATGGAACGGTACCCTTCATGCGCGAGAACGACTCGCACTTGGCCGATTTCTATAAATTGCATGTTTATATTCATATTGTACAATGAAACACTAATAAACATGTAGACACGCATACACACATGCATTCACAGATACACTAAAATCGTCACTTGAAAGTACTCTTCATTTTATTCTCCAGAAGGATTTTTCTAGAATTTCTTTTCTTTGGCGTACATTTAGTACTATCGGTTAACTGTGTTTTGCATTGTAATGTCCGTATTACAGTTTATACGGCACTTTAGGGTTATTAAATTTGAAAGTATGAAAGAGATTACCTTTCAACAACATTTTTATGTGTTATGGTCTTGAATAAGATATTATATGAACGCCACACGCGAGAAGCTAAACAACAAAAACGTGATATTTTATATCGAAAGTTTTTTGTCTATAAACCGTTCCTGTTTATGTTAGATAAAAATTCTAAAGTTCTAGAGTTTTAGTGTGACTAAGAAACACTATTTGATTTTTATATACAGCGTACAAAATGTAATGTTTTATGACAAAAAATTCCCTCGCTCTCTTTTTCTCTTATGACTGTTGCCGCTTTATCTTCAAATAGTACAATGTATAAAAAAAATACTTGAAAATTTTGAATGTTAACATAAAATACAATACTAAGTGGCTTCGAAACATAATTTAGTCTGTATGTAATCATAAGACATGTAACATCTCGACATATATAAATAAAAATGTGGCTCTATATGTGGATATATGATCAACACTTATTTCACGTATATTTTACACACATTAAGAATTGTTCTACCTTCCACCGTCGTGCCTTTTGGTTTGTGTTTTGACTAAGTACTGCAGTTTCTGTCGTAGATAGTTATGTGTTAGAAAAAAAAACTCCAATATTCATTGCGTTAGATGTTTAAACGTTTTACAAATTGTTCTTTTTCGAACACCACATGCACTTTGTTTCATTGGATCTTTTTCTAATCGACAAAAACCTCTTGATTACAGCATTTTATTGGCTTCCACACTTGAAACTGGCTAGACGATTGTCTTGCAGTTAGACAATGACACTCGTCGAAATGTTTTTATTCTATTGGTGTCGGTTTATATTGTTAAATTACATTTTGTGCAAGCTGTGAGTTTAACTTTTAGATATTAAAAAAAATAATAATGTTACTTTCTTTTTGTTATTACCCATATTGTAGAAGTGCTTTAAAAAGGACTATTCCGCCATCTTGGTTGGTCTGCCATATTAGAATTAGAATGATGTCATGTTATGTACCTTATTGCCACTCGAAAAACAATAATAAAAGCTTTTTCTAAAAAGCTTTTTTTACTTTTTATTTATTTCATCTTTTATTCCAAATGTGAACACTTATTCACATTTTTGCATCGACACGATTTATTTTACGTCACAACATAATGAACCGATTTGTCCTTTCTATTTATTTTATTTACAAACCACAAAGGCATTGAAACATCTAAGTTAGATAAAACCAGTCGGTTCCGTAGTTATCTCACACTAAGCCTTTAGCATGGCGCACTTGGATGCACATGCCAAGATAAAATGCGATTGTCTAAGCCCGTCGTGAAATTAGGCTTACTGCCTATCGTTTTGCACACACAGACAATAAATACTAAATAGAAGGATTACAATACCGAATATTGTCACCACTTTTTTTTATTAATTACATCATGTTTGGCAAGTCTTTGAGACTTGATACATAAGAATAGATAAGCTTTTGTTCGATCGTCAATAACATCATTCCTTCTAGATTTTTTGTCCGTCTGTCTATTTGTCTGTATCTCGGCCTTGTTTCAGACTAAAATTACTGAACCGTTCCCAACGAAATTTGGCAACCGAGTAGCTAATATTCCAAGGTTTGGGTACCGGGAACTGGAGACACTTTTAAAATTGTAAAACACGTTTGTTTTAGATGCACTCTTTTTTAATGTTTTTTTTACTTTACTCTGTCCTTATTTTTATTTTTTCATTCGAAATCAAATCGCATGTTCTTTTCCGGCTTCTACAGTAGGTACTTACACAAATAGGAAGCGGGTTAGTTAACCGCGTATTTTCAATACATTATGTGAATGTATATCATGTAGGTGTAAAATCCTCAGACTCTACTGAGAAAAGTAAAACCTGAGATTTTTTCCGGATTTATTTAACTACAAAACTGGCACCAGCAATTTATACTACGCTAACTCATATAAACAAACAGGCAGGGTGACCTCTCCCTGCGCACAGTTAGCGTAATACATCGAGTCATTTTAAAAAAATACCTTTATTAATAGCGTTTATAAGATTTGATTTGATTGTATTTTTCTTCACGATTTTTTATTACATATAGAGAACCACATTTTAAGACGGTTGACATAAAAAAACAATTCACCTAAAATTCGAGTTAGCGCAGTATAAATTGTTGGTGTCGAAACGTTCGTCGTAATAATATTTGTTAGTGCGTGGATACCCTCATGAAGATCCGTATAACCAAATGATAGAGGACGGGTGTGCGCGACCCATGAATATGATTTGGAGATGTGATTGTTGTGATCGATGGGCGGAGTGAGGAGAACATAAAAGGGACAAGTATACTTAGGCAAGCTTAAGTGTGGCTTCTGTGGGCAGAAATATGAGAAGATTTTTTCCATATTCTTCATTGACGTATTTCAAAGTTATAAAAGAGCTTTTTGTAAATATTTACGATATTTAGCAGCTAAAGATCCATTTCAAGCCATTTTATTTAAAAGAAACAATAATTTAAGATCTTTAGCTTGTTTTTGTTTTACTTGAGTAATCACGTCATATTTAAAATAGAGGCATAAGCCAACTGAAAAAAATACATAAATCTAGACTGTATGATGTCGTTAACATTAAAAAATATATTTTTTTAATTTTATTGGAACTCTTTTGAAAATCAATATACTTATTAACCGACTTTCAAAAAAGAGGTCCCCATGTTTTGTTTGTTTATTTGTTACACAGTTACCCTATCATTTATTAATGGATTTCGAAGATTATTTTTTATAACGTCGTTTATGTCCAACTACGGTTTTATATCAATTAAATCTAGACTTATCACTATATTTTTAAGTTATACTTAATAATGAGTATTTTTTAGTTTACTTAGACATGACAATAAAATTAAAGTTCAATTTTGTAGTTTTACAGCTTTATTGTGTTGTTTGTACACATGCGTGCATACGTACCTGTAACATATTATGTTTTTTTTTACATTTATTGCCATCAGAAGAACTAACCATGATGGTTGGCAATTTTAAAAATAAAAAAAAATCTAAATATCTCGTTGTTTCGCAAACACTTACTTTGCTTGAGACTAACTACTTCCAGTTTTAAATGAGCTTCCAATAGGCCGATTTAAAATCGATTTAAACAATTCTAACTCTGTTTACAACACTAACCGCATTCATAACTTTAAAAAAATTTAGGGCATTTCTTTCTAAATCTTGAAACTAGTGGTATGTTCTCGAATTGATATCAATGATTGGCAATGGCTTCTAACTTCGGTGTGCCATTGAGTTTTTCTAACTTAAGAACATTTTCTAAATCATACGGTAAAGAAAAAAATCGTGACCAAGATTTGCGCCCGATATGGCGACGGACTCGTCACCTGTTACATCATAGGACCTAATATCGTCGGTTAGTCGTGGGTGCACATGTACCTCTTCCTACACTTTCGGGGATTTTTGAGTGATGGTATTTATTTATTAATTGGTAAAAAAAATTAACCCCTATTTTTCCATTTTGTATTTTAGCACAATCCTGAAAAATTTTCTTACAAAATCATAAAAAAATCTTTAAGGACTATTTTTATTCGACCCAAAATCAAAAAGACATACATCTCAAAAATCAGTTTATATCAAGATCCATAGCCAATAATGTGACAAAAAAACGTATGAGACAAATAAACTTAAAAAAAGTAATATATACAAAATAAATAAATCTGAGAAAATGTAAATTTAGGAATAAATCAAGGAAATAAATCGTTTCTTTTTTTATTTTGTTTTGTGATACAATAGAAATAAAATTATAAAATATCTTCAATTTAAATAATCACGAAGATAGAATAAATTTTAACTCACAATTTACCGAGCAAATTAGTCGCGCATAAATTATGATTTGTCGCTATTAATTTTATAATGAACGTACATCTGAATGTAAATGTTATGTTGGTTTATATACGCCTAGGAATTCGTATGTTTGCCACCGATTTAGCTCATTTTTTATACAATATTATAATTGTATTGTATTTACATATTGTAACGTTATAATGACGTTTTACTGTGGAAATGTAACATGGTACTACTTTTATGCTACGCTCTGGGACGTGACAAGGTATAACTAACTACTTAAGTATAAAATGCGACTTCTTAAGAGTATATACCTGTGTATTAAATTAACGTTAAAAAATGTTTAGAAAGTTTATGATGTTTCAAAAATATTGTTTAGTACCTACTTGAAATGCTGTGAGATTAAAATATAATTTAGTCAGATTATGTGTTTTTTTTTAATAAAACAACAATCTAGCATAAAGCTTTCTACAAAAATGTGTTTTAAAACTCATATATCTCTAAATTATTGGACTGCTTTTGAAGAAGTTTCACATATTATTCATATATAGTATGTAAGGTTAGGGGACCAATTTAAAACTAAAGTATGTTTCATCATATTTTGTTCAGGATGCGCCACACTTATTTTTTATTTATGAGATATTTCAAAAGTCATATTATGTTTAGGCTAATAAACATAAAGTCATAGAAATGCGAAAATAATTTGGAACCGAATCACACTTCATTCAAACTTATTATTCACATAACTCGTTTGAATATTCGCCTGATTTAATTTACGTTTCTGACTCTGAATTCTAAGGCGAGACTCTAAAAGCGCTAGTTTAGTTATTAAAATCTCTTGCTTTATTATAAATTTAATATTTATTCAAAAATAACTTCAGACGAGATTTCATAAGTTTCGCAACATACCCGCTAAAAATTTATATGACTGTGTAAAAAATACATAGTTTATCTATGTTTAATTTTTTATTTTTTACTGAAATATTTATTAAGTATATTATGCAGTTGTTAACATTTGCAAAATTTTATATACAATCTACTTCGTCTTCTTTCTAGCCCTATTTCCATTTTCTATTAGGCAACATCGGGGCCAGCTACCTGATTTAAGGAATTTTATCTGGATGCCAGTTTTGACACAAAGACTGCCATCTAACTTTTGCAACTTTAAAGAGAATCCAAGAATACAAACTCAAATTCTACTAAAATGGAAAAAAAATGTAAGAGCACTTATAAAATGGTGAGGTTAAAAGCTGATAGATCTAAAAATAGCATTATAAATCAATGATAGTGGTAGCAGTGACAATAAAAGCATATTGTTGGAAAACCATATTCCAATGAGAGGCCAGCGCTACACAATCTTAAGACGAACTTTAGTAGGTTGTATATACGCCAACTTCAAAGATTTTATGAGGCGAGAAGCCTTTAATTTGCTTTCGAGTATTTTGGAATGCGAAGTTAAGAATTTACATACTGAGCTTCAAACCAAATAGCTGTTACATTGGAGTTTGAAAACCAGATGGCAGCACACACCCACCCAGCGACTGTGACGTGCCCAGATAAAAATGCAATTATGTCAATGTTGAATTTGATTTTGTTATTTATCTATATTTTATACACATAACTAGCGGCCCGTCCCGGCTTCGCACGGGTATAGTATACATGTTATATACCTGAAAACCTCCCTCTTTAATCACTCCATCTATTAAAAAAACCGCATCAAAATCCGTTGCTTAGTTTTAAAGATTTAAGAAATGTTAACAGAGATTTAACAAAGAAACACTGTCGTGTGAATTCTGAACGCATTCATAAATGTCTACAATTACTTACATTATTTGACATAATGGACAACAAAAAACGATTCATAATTATGTATTCATCGAGTTTTCATTGTTTTTAAGACGATTGAAATGAATGAACGATGAAAATTGGTCCAGTCGATCTCGAGTATACTATAATATGTAAAACTTATAGTATTGTAACACATCCATCTTTGTTTTATATTATAATACATAAGTATATAGATGTAGACCGCATAGGTCGTTAGGTATATTAGCTACACTACCATCCAAAACGTAACACGTCAATGTAGTTCTAATATCATCAGCTAATGTTGGGTGGTTGGTTTATCTCTGACTACCCTTTCGGGGATATGTGCGTAAGGATATTTATTTTAACACCACGACGGCATGAAATGAAAATAAAAATTATTTTTTTGCCATATATGTGTGTGTTAAAAAGTTGTTGCAAAACAAAAGTTTTAGTTATACCAACATGTGGTGTGCAAATATTTTAACATATGATTTATATTTAGGTATTTAATTATTAATTGTAAAAACTAAATATTATATATTATTATTTATAAAACTTAAAATTTATACACGATTTATTTTAACCCTGTCTACCATAAACAATCATAATAACTGAATTGAAGTGGTACCAATCCAATTACTTGACAAAGTCTCCTTCAAGGTTTATAAGGACATATTTTCCATCTTAGTATCGGAAATATAACGGCAAAAGAATATAAAAAAGTAGTGTCACGTAGAGTCCGCGCGATACGGTCGATTTGCGGGGCGAAAGCGTGGGCCAATTATTGCCTCAGCCATAAATGGATATACGAAATAAACACACGGACAACTATCACGTACTGGAACTATGTTGGTGAAACATATTTGTGAAACTTCAGCGATATCTTTTGGGAAACATAGCTGCGCCTTTGTTGATTTTGAATTCGAGTATTTGTTTGTTGATATTGAATTGAATGTTTTTATAACTTTCTCATTTTTGTAATGTGATTGAAGAATACATTTTCTACAGACACTTTTTGTATACCAACTGTAATTTTTCACGATACTCCTTTATCAATTTTTGTTCTCTTCGCTTTTCTGTCACCAGGCTTATCTTATCGTTATAGTTAAGAGTTGATATTTCACATATAATGTATTTCTGTAACCGTTATAAAAACAAAAACTACAAAAAATTGAAAAAAAAATTTTGAAAGGAGCTCGTTTACAACAAATGTGATTTTTGTGCTTTTTATTGTATTCATAATATATGTAGAATTTTATTATTAGTAAAAATTTTAAAAATAATTAAATCAAAATAAAACAAAAAAAAATAATGATCGAATTCGATCTAAAAAACAATTTTAAGTAAAGTTGCCCGACCTGGGATTTGAACCCAGGACCCCACGCGGCTAACAGTCTTAACAGGCGACAGCCGTGCCGTTACACCACAGAGGCGATTAAATAATAAAATAGATAATTGACACATTGGAAAAGTGTTTTATGTGCATCAACAATCAGCGTCATTTGTCACTAGAGTACCTACTGCCGTTGTTCAGCTGATCGCTGTTGGTGGTGACTGGATGAAGCAGAAGTAGCATGGAACACATCAACACCAAGTAATTAAATTTAAGAATGTTACAATTTAAGCGGCTTTAAAAAAAAGTGAATAGGCATCTTTTAGTTACCTTTGACCCCTTCTTCACTTTCCATCAGATGGGTTGAGGGTCACTATGCCAAGCTATCAGTTATAAATAAAAGTAAATTGACAATGTAATAATAAATTTTCACTATTCTACTTACATGTAACATAGCCTTTAAAAATTTGTAAAAGCAAAATCAGATAATTGTTTTTTTCATTATTTTTATTTTTTAGCAAATGCCAACAATGAAAACTATAATATAATTAACGATAGTAAAAAACGGTACCCTATTACTAAGACTTCGTTGTCCGTTTGTCTCGCCCATTATAACAAATACTAAATATTATAGAATTAAATAAATATATAAAGGGTTTTGTGATTTTTATAAATAATGGTACGGAACTCTCACTCCATAAATCCATCATTTTTTTATTTGAATCGAGTATAACAAGAGAAAGAATTCAAGTATATTCTTTTACTAATTGATATAAATGGAATTTCACCAAACGCCAACAATTAAAAATGTATAAATAACTTTTTAATATATATATTGTCTGAACACAGATATCTACGAGTTTTTATATTTACAGAATATAACTTTTGTTTATTGAAAAGCCTATTCGATTTTATTTATTGGATTATCGGAAACCAAATTAAGATAATAACGTCAATGTTATCAAATTGGATTATAAATATTTTGCGAAAATATAATGTGTATTGCAGATGAGGAAAACGAACCGTCTCAACTTGTTAAATCCAACTCACCCGTGACTAATGTATCTGATTCGAAGGTATTCACGCCAAAAGATTCACATTATTTATATAACATTTTCTACAGGAAACAATACAATGCTTTTAGTAAATATATGTTTTAGCTTTGACAAAATTAAGCTAACCGTGAAATATAGGTTAGAGCCAGCTTTATATATTGTACGTGTGACAAATTAACGAAATCTTATTTAGGACCTGATTCTAAGAAGTCGAGACCTAAGTTATCAATCAAAACTTCCATCAGATTCTCAACTCTCAATCCTTAGGTTGGAAACCTACTAATCTCTTAAGTGTTATTAGTACAAGTTGGCATTACTTAAAAACATTAATATAAATTTTCCCCGTGTTGGTCCGTTCCTTCTGTGTAAAATAGACCAACACCTTCCCGCCAGGCAGCTTTTAAGAGGCTACCATAGGTTAACTGGAACACTATCAACATGACCACTGGTGGTAGAGTGCTGTGTAGCAATTCACCGCCTTACATATTCCTGCCGCCATAATGACAATGTCGTGTCGTTAGGTTGAGTGGGAGGTAGAAAAAACATACAATCAACTTCGATTCTTATAAACATATCATAAAATAGTATTTTGGAAATACAAGCACAAAAGTAATAAATTTAAAATTTTTAACACCCATTATAGAGCTTTGCCAACTCGGCCATCGCGATAAACTATGAGATTAACTAGATCCCGTTCTAGCGATTGAAAATTGTGCTATTTGAAAACGTAAACTGATTTTAAACATCAGCCCCGATTACGTACAATGTACTTATATATTACGTACATATATACATGCATATATACTTGCACATAAGGTCTAACAGCCCGACCACAGGGCAGCGGCGCACCTACAACATTTATGGTGTCTATAGGCCACCGTTGTCTCTTACCAACAGGAGACCTGTGTGCCTGATCGCTCTTATCCCATAAAAAAAAATTGTACGAGTCAATGGTTGAGAAAAGCTCATCTCGAAGCGGAGTCAAGCTTTCTATAGTTAATCTATAAACTGTTTAAAGTTATATTTAAAGTATATATTACTATGGACTAATTCTGTCGTGATATTGCTAAATTAACATTTTCTATAATTATAGCTTTTGATAAAAAAAAAACAAAATTAATAGGCAAGGTAATTATAAAATCGTGTTATTCTACTTTTTTTTTTTATAATATAAGACAGCGAACAGGCGCACGGGTCTCCTGATGGTAAGAGACAACCGTGGCCTATAGACACCATAGATGTTGTA
>DVZL01007829.1:0-10547 GCA_018236625.1 Lasaia peninsularis
CAATATTTCTGAGAGATTTTCTTAATATTTTTTTCCGTAAGAACCTTCTCCTAATAATAACAAATACAACAAAAAAAAGAATTGGTGAAATCGGTCCAGCCATTCACGCGTGATGCCGTGACCAAGTAAATATTGTAATATATTCTAATCTGAGTTATTTTACTGCTAGAAATCTCCTCTCATTTAGATATCGTAGATCACACTAAAACTACATTGCTTATAGACTACTTAATAGCTTTAAGACTAAAAACCTACAAGAACAACCGTGTCGACTATGATACCAAAGGTTGCAAAGGTTGTAAAGATTGCAAAGGCTGCAAGACTTCGAACACATTCTATTCTAGTTACTACTTTCAAGTTATTTTGTTTCAACATGTGGTAGATATTTATGATCTTCTACTTACTACTACTTAGATTGTGTTTTTTCTTACTTTATTTATAAAAACCACGAAACACACTTCCGTTATCTATTTTTTGTAACATTTTTATTGTAGTTTTATCTAAAGAATACGAATATAACATATTCGTAAATATATACTTAATTATAATGTATTTTTTTCAAAAATACTGTTCAAATAAAAAATATATATATAAAAACCTTAAAAAATAAAGAAAACACTAGGTAGTATTGCAGTATATAATATTTTTATAAAATAATACAATTATATTTAATAAATAAACCTATAATTATATAAACAACGAAAAAGGTTTCATTATATTTTTCCTCAGTTCTTCACCCTCGTATTTTATTTAATATATATTTATTTATCAAAAGATTCGTTTTAAAATCTACAGAGTTTTTATAGTTCTAAACATTAGCAGTGCCTCGCCTATCATCCTGCGTGTTTTGATTCACGCAAAGCGCACTGCGACGAATAAATTTTTATATCTCTATTTTTTAATATAGCAGGTGTAAAATATAACAAAAAAATTAGATTTTAAGCTCATTTTTTCCCAACTGAACTGTATTTTTTACATGTTAATTAATCCACCAAATATTAATGTATTTTTGAGATTTTTCAAAAATATAGTTCAGTATTATCCAGAGGTAATCAAGTATTTATATAAAATATAAAAATAATTATTATTCACATTATACTCGAGATTATTAAGTTAAACTTAATAATGAGTATTTTTTGTTGATGATATGATAATGAATTTGATGTACGTTCTTTGTATGTTTTGCCTTTAAATTATAATTTTTAATAATATATTTTTATTATATTATTATGTTAATATTCAATTTTGTAAAGAAAAAGTTTTTTAAATACCTTTATTTTGATAGGACCATAAAATCGGTTCCCGCTATCATAAGTTCTAAACAACTCGCTATTTAACGTAAAAAATGTTGTAAGGCATGAACTCCTGTATTATAAAATTTAGTTCAATAGAGTTATATTTTTAAATGATGTAATTTTTTGTGGAATAAAATTATTCTTCGTCGTCTCATTTTTACCTATTCTGAGTTGAGATATCATTAAAAAAACTTTTGTTGTTAACTATTTTTTATATATTACATATTTATACCTCATTTTATAAATTACATATATTTTTATATATTATTTTAGAAATCGCATTGTATATTAAAAAATGTTGCAATTAAATATTAATTTCTAGTCACGTTATGCCATTTCATTATTCTATACACCACTGCAACGGAGCTTTTCAGTGCTTTAAATTAATAACAATGTTTGCAGACTAGACTTAGAAGAAACATTTTTATTTTTATATTGGCATACAAACATTTTGGAAATTCTTAAAAAAAAATTGTGTTTACTTGTTAAAGTATTTTTTTTTCAACAATTTATTAATATTTCAATATTTATTTATAAGAATGACATTTGTTTATTATAAACAAATATAAAATTATTATTTTGCAAACTCCAATCACAAACAGTAGTACAGAGCGACTGTATGAGTGGATCGTGACATAATATTATCTGCCCAACCTGCAAGGGAACAGGTGTGAAGATATGTATGTATATAATATTACCTTTCGGCCCGCGAGCGACGCGCCGCCCGCCGCCGCGTACATGCACCGCGGCCGCGCCCGATCACCCGGCGCGCCTCATGCAGCGGGCCCGGGCTTGGGCTGCCCTGCTCCGCCGCATCCGGCCCACTAACCCCTACCTACAAAACAACACTACCTTATTACTATTTATCCTTCTACGGAACCAAATGTACAATAGGCAATATGCATGTGATTTGAATATGGCCCAAAAAAATAACGTGTGATCTTTATTGCTGAAGAAATATTACCACATAAATATTTTGGTAAATATTCAAGTTTTTATTAATAAAATTAATTCTTTAAGAGTAGTATTTTTGAAATTCCGCGCCGATGTCCAAATGAAACGTGACGTCACTGTTACCTATCAACGCCATGTCAGTTGATATCCTTACTTTTGCATCTTTGTGCATAATATAAAAATTTTCGCAAATAGGGACAATACAATAATATATAGTGAAATTAAGTGAAGTGTAATAACACTTAATTTAACATCGTTGATAAATGATTGTTCTCACCACTCAGTGTTATATTTTTTTGCAGTTACATACTTACTTGAAGTATTGTTTAAAAAACATGCATATTCCTTATTGACTAAGTCACTCATTGGCGAAAATAAATTTAATTTACGAAATTTTGTAATAATCTTAAGCATATACAAATGCTTGACTGTATTCAAATATGCAATTGCTTTTATTATTAAGTATTTTTTTGCGTCTTTTCCTAAATATTAACAATGAAACAAGCATTATTAGTCCACATTTTCCATAGTTGATGCTTGGTATAACTTTCATATAATCTTATTTTTAAATGAAAAATCTTAAGTTTTAGCACTGATGATGTTGTAAACAGCCATACCTACAGGATATTAGATAAAAATATCCTTCAATTATAAATATTATGTGAAACAGTACAAGGGTTTTTCATTTCAAAATATGAAAGATTTTTTTTTGAAACATAGTTTTTTTCTTGTTTTAATTCAAACTACTGAAAAATATTACAAGTTTATCTCTATATATGTGTTATACGCCTAAGTAAGATCGAAGTATTAGGAGATTCATCTTTATAAAAACTTCAACTGTACCATTTCAATTAAACTCGCGTCAATCATGTCACAAAGCTTTTTCTTAACGTGTTAACATATTTTAAAAAGACTGTTTCCATTATGTTTCTGGATACG
Source organism: Lasaia peninsularis (assembly GCA_018236625.1). NCBI lineage: Eukaryota > Metazoa > Arthropoda > Insecta > Lepidoptera > Riodinidae > Lasaia > Lasaia peninsularis. The sequence continues at coordinate 3,189 of DVZL01007829.1, forward strand.
AATTATATTAACCGGTATTCTAACTACTATTAGCATTAACCACACATCAATAATTTATATAATAACACCATCATATTATAAATATAAAATATGTTATTCAAGGTAAAATAATGAACAAGTTCTAAATATATCACCCACAGTGTGTTTCGAAAATATTTGTTTTTATTACATACAGATTAAACAAATAACAAATACCTATTTTTTTAAATAATACTCAAATTATTATCCATCAAATTTCAATTAAAATTATTATAATAACTAGCGACCCGCCCCGGCTTCGCATGTTATATACATAAAAACCTTCCTCTTGAATAACTCTATCTATTAAAAAAACCGCATCAAAATCCGTTACTTTTAAAGATTTAAGCATACATAGGGTCAGAAACAACATAATGGGCGGGCTTTGTATACGCAAGAGAACCCAAAACAATGTTTTTTTACTTTGTCTGTACATCTGAATGTTTGTACACGTTAATCTCAGAAACAGCTTAACCGATTTGGATGCAGTTTTCAAAAATATGTTGTAATGGACTTTACTTAACATTTAGTGTTTATTTCAAATAAAATACAGAAGTTATGTCAATGAATGTCAATCACGTAATATGTACCAATTTAAAAAAGCTCTGGTATCATATCGAACTGATATTAAAAAAACGCTGACAAAGTCGCGGGCACAGCTAGTAAAACGGCTAAATCATTTTTAATGAGTTATATCGGAATAAAAGATTACGCCTTGGAAAAGTATGTGGCCTGTTTTTAGCATTTCGTACCTAAAAAGTAGAAACGGGACCCTATTACTAAAACTCCGCTATCTGTCTGTCTGTCTTTTACCAAGCTGTATCTATCTCAGGAACCGCTGGACAGTTGAAATTTTCACAAATGATATATTACTTTTGACGCCATCAATTACTAAAATATAGAATTAAGTGAATATTTTAAGTGGTTCCCATACAACGAACGATAGGTGTCGCTATTCATATTTAAATCGCGGTTAAGGCAAGTAATAGACACTCGAAATATTCTCAGGATATCTAATTACAGGTCCAATTAAAAAAAGTTGTGCTTCTAAAACCTGTTTTAAAAGCAATGAATATACTACCTTTTTTTATTCTATCTAATAGGTTACCGCTGGCAATGATTATTATCTAATACGTGGTTGAAGCCATCGGTATATAGCAAGTGAATATGCTTCTCTGTCATATAACAGCCTGAACATTATCAAAATTTCATCCCAATTCATTAGCTAATGATATAATCCACAGGCGGACAAACGGACATTAGATTTCACTAATGAGTTTGCAATTAATTTAAACCAGGCCATATTATAATAGGACTGCAACAACAGCTTATTAATATTGAAATGAAATCAAATGAGATGAGGTGTAATGACATTAATGAAATAAATAATGAAATGAAAATTATTTATTCGCCGAATATATGTGTTAAAAGTTGTTACAAAACAAAAGTTTTTAATTATACCAACATATTCTACCACAATGTGGTCTGCAAATATTTTAACACATAATTTATACAGTACCTTAACGCCTATCATGCCTACACGGCAGAGGTGTATATCTACGTCTTGTGAGCTCAGTAGATATACTAGAACACCCACGATTAGCTAAGGTACTAGGGCCCATGATGTGGTAGGTGGCAAGCCTATCCGAAAAATTGCCCGACCCGGAAATTGAATCCGGGTCTCTACGTATCTAACGGTCTTAACAGGCGACAGCCGTACCGTTACACCACAGAGGCGAACCTAATAATAATAATATTTAGCGCACAAAGGTCTAATCTGCAACATCTCCGGTCTTCGTGAATGATTCTGATGATGAACACACGAATTATTCTGAATCTATTGTCATAAAATTTATATCTGTTTATTTCTTAAATATTATTTATCTTTTAAAATAATAATCATCAAAATCTATTTAGGATTGGCGGAGTAATCGCGTAAGAAATATACGAACGAAATGAGCATTCTCCATTTTGGAATCTTTTCCATTCTAGTTAGATTCAGATTGTAAAGTACAATTAAAAAGTGTAGGTCAAGTCTATAATCAACATTATTCGAAGAAACTTGCCTTAGAAGTGAATTTAGGTCAAAAAATAGTCGAAACACTGGAATACGGGATCTATGTAAGTACGTTAGTATTCAACTAAGTCAGATTTTAATGAGCTGCAAACTAGCTAACGAGGGAGACGAAGCTTTGGCCTAGACCTATTCTAATGAGGGAATACTCAGACATCTAATAGAGACGGAAGTGACGCTCTACGCGTCGTATATTCGAGAGTCGTTTTGCTTACGGACGGTTGTTTGTGTTACGAATCGTAACTTATTATTGTATGGTTTTCTATTACTTTTAGGATTACGTATTTAAAGGGTAAAAATCTATTACTAAGACTCAGTTGTCCGTCTGTCTGTCTATCACAAGGCTCTACAAACAACCAAACCGGCCAAGTAAAAACCACAAAAAATCACGGTAAATATAATGATACTTTGATTTTTCAAAAATCAATCTATATTAATAGAATAGAGCGAAAAAAATTGTATGAATTAAATTACTACTAGGACTAAATTACTTCAGTTAAGCCGAGCTAAACCGCAGGCAGCAAGCACCTTCATGAATTATATCTAATACGTTAAACAAATTACTATCTATACAACTATACAAATAAATTAAATTGGAGTGTTTGTATGTTATATTAAAATAACCGCTTTTTAATAAATCCATATGTATATTTACAAAACGTATACCAAAACAACGTTTTTTAGATTTTTGTCTGTCTGTCTGCTTGTCTGTTTAATGGTAATCTCGGGAACGGCTGGACCGATTTTGACGCGACTTTCACTTGCAAACAGCTGATATAGTAAGGAAAAGCTTAGGCTACTTTTATTTTTGATTTTTTTAAGGATTGTATGAAACGAAATAATTAAATAAAAACGCGGATGTAGCCACTGGCACAGCTAGTTATTTATAAAATTACTGGAATTTCCAATGCAATTGCGGACTTAATGCTTGTTGTGGTTTCTAAATATTAATCCCCTTGTGTTTGATGTTATTGAAATACATTGTATATTAACTATTAATTAAATAGTATTAGCGTTTCACAAATACGAATTTTACTAATTGATTGGTTAATATAATATATTTTAACTGATTTCAAATGAAGTACGTTTTCAATGTGTCTCTTTTTTTATGCGTCACGCGATTACTATATTAATTCTCTATGAAATTCTGCATATTTTGACAGATTAAGGGTTCGGTCATTGCTTTAAGAAATACAAAAAAAAACAAAAAAATAATTATTTATGTATTTATTTATTCATAATTATAAAATAACATAATGAAAATAATGAACATTTTAAGATGCCTCATAAACTATTTAGAATTTTACCGGTTTACTTAGACGACATGATGAATTGAAAACTGTTTTTTTTTGTAATTTAAATAATTGTAATTTTACTCGCTCAATATTTAACGATTTTTTTGTATTATCTCATACAAAAAATAGCAGAAAACGCTTTTTTTGTATGAGTATAATGTTCATTTGTCACACCCAAAATGACCATTGGTCATTTTGGGTGTGACCCAGTTAGCCTATGCTTGCCTCTTGCTAGCTGCCTGGTAAGTAGGCAGATGGTCTATTATTCACAATGGATCCGGACCAACACAGAGTATATCAACGGAAATAAAAATACACAGAATGCATGATAACGATATTGATGTTGGTTTTACAAAAAATATAAACCCGAATTAGGGACCTTTTGATGTTTAAAACATAAACCTATACAAACTAAACGCTATACATCCGGGTTTTACCTTCGTAACATATCAATTACCGCACAGTTCAAGTTAATATAACCGCTTGAATGAAATGCAGTTCCAAAGCAGTATAACTTTAATGGAATAACTGATCAAAACCGCCCGGGGCGAGCCCGGTCGTTAATACGAATTAATATTGTTACTGTTTACAAACTTTGTTAAGCCCACTAGAATTATAAAACAGCTAAATTTATTCATTTTATAATCATTGCGGTATACATTGGGTGAATGGACATGTTATTTTATTTCGGGCGATAAATATAAGCTAATTGTAAAGCAGCTAAATTTATGCATTTTATAATCAGAGAGGTATGGATTGGGTAACTGGACATGTTATTTTATTTTGAGCGATAAATATAAAGTAATTATAAAAAAGCTAAATTTATGGACGTGTTATTTTATTTCAGTCGATAAACATAAACGAATTATAAAACAGCTAAATTTATTTATTTTATTAATTTATAATTAATTAATCAATGAAAAATACATTGGGTGAATGGACATGTTATTTTATTTAAGGCCATAAACCAATACAAATAAATAAAATTGGAGTGTCTGTATGTAATATTAAATAACCGCTTTTTACTAAATGCATATAAATGTTTACAAGGTACATATACCAAAACCTCATGTTTGTACCCATAATCTCCAAAACGGCAGGATCGATTTTGGCGGGAGTTTAACTGGCAGACAGTTAGTTTAATAAGGAAAAGCTTAGGCTACTTTTTTGAAAAAACAATTGGAAATTTATAAAATTAAAATTAATAATAAATAATAATAAAATAATTTAATAAAAACGCGGAAAACATCGCGGGCACAGCCAATATAAACTAAAATCAATATCATCTATTTAGACATCAATTTTTACGACACAAAAGTTTGCCCCATTGAAAATCGAACCCAAGCCTCACTGTTGGTCGATGGCGTTAACTGTATACGCTAACGACCAAGCGTGTCGTGGCAAGACCAACAATGCGGTCGATATAATTCTATAAAAACAATACAAACTAAAACTATCATCAATTTTAAAAGTTATTTAACATTAAGCTTGTGTTCGAAACCCATTAATTTCATAATTACCGAAGCTATCAAAGGGATTGTATTTTTCCAACGATAAACATTTGTGAGGGTCAATTGGTAGTCGATAGAGATACCCGTTCTAATATGATCAAATTACATTTGACATTCATTACTTTCTCGTAATTTAACAATGTTCTGGTGTACTTTAACCATTTGTGGGGAAGTTCTTCCAATCTTATAAAAAAGTAATTTTTTTATGAGATTGGAAAAACCACCCCCGTCGGGACGCCATCGGTTGGACGATGGCGTTAAGCGTATACGCTACATACATGTATGTATACAAGTAATAAGTATATCCTAATATATGATGATTTTAAGTAAGGTAAAAAATCTTTTAATAAAACAGAAAAATGCGAGTTGGACCCGCACATGAAGGATTCCGTGCCATTATTTGTAAAAACGGCGAAAAAATCACGTGTGTCGTATGGGACAACCTCTATGTATTATTTTAATTCTGTGTTTAGTATTTGTTTCTTTAGGGGCAACAAAAATACATAATCTATAAAAATGTCAACTGTCTAGCTATCAAGGTTAATGCGATACAACCCAGTGAAAAATAGATCGACACATGGACAGTAGAGTCTTAGATAGAGTTCTGGTTCAGATTAGGGTTGTAAAGGTTGTATTCAAATAATGAACTAATTATTTTTTTAGATACGGTAAAAAATATTGCAATCAAGTTAAATAATAAAAAAGTACATTAAAGTAATTATAAAATGGCTTCTGAGTATGCGCTTGGATTGTTGGAACACTGGCCGCATTATTGTGCTGAGTAATTAATCCTATCCGTTGTTCCCTAGCGCGAGAAATAGATGGATGAGTCTTTGTATTTTATTTTTATGTAGCAGTTAGATGTCTTGATGGAAAGTTTTTCTGCTTTAGCAATTGAGGCTACAATCTTTTTTTTGTTTTTTTTTTTATGTGGTGACACAGCGAACAAGTCTCCTAATGGGAAGAGATAAGTGAGGCCTGTAGACCATAGATGTAGGTGGGTCGCTATCCTGTGGACGGGCCGTAAAATCTTATATGCAAGTTTATCGGCTGCTTTACCCTCCAGACCAGAACACGATAATGTCATTATAGCGACAGGAATAGGTAGGGCGGTGAATCCCTATTCGGGTGAGTTGCTGCACAACACTCTACCACTAGTAGTCATGTTTGTAGTGACCTAGTTAACCTATACTCGCCTCTTACGAACTGCTTGGTAGGGAGGCAGATGGTTTATTCTACATAGAAGACACGAAAAACAACATCAATATTAAGTCTAAAATTCGAATCCCGTTCTTTGGAGTCTCAGTAGCCTAGTAGTTAGTGCTTCAAACTTCTGTTATTTTAGTAAAGGTCTGGGTTTGCCATGTACCAATGAGTTTTTCTAACATTTTCTGAGTTTTATGGTGAAGGAAAACATCGTGAGGTTTTTGGTCTGCAGAGAATAGATGGTAGTCGTTCTATGTTAAAATTGGCACCCTTCTTAAACCTCCTAGATTAAGTAGTCGATATCATTTGATGAAGAAACGGGGTCAGTCTAGGACAAAAAGATCTTCAGATCATCACTATGACTTAAACTGACGTAACAGTGACATTAATGACTCTATTAAGAGAAATATAGAACTCTAATTACATACTAGTGTCCTACATGAATCGTAGTAGAGTCTGATTTAATGCAAAAGCGGAATAATCCAGCAAATCTAAATTGCAAGATTATTTCTCTAGCGAGCGATAAATTTTCATATACCGAGCTCAGTTTAATTCATTGTTATACAAATCTATAGTAATATATTAAGCTTAAGAATTTGAGTTGTTCGATTCATTTTTATGGGTTTACGCAAGGTGACTTTTTGAGCTTAAAACAGGACATTAGTTTAATATTTTTTTATGAGTTAACATAGAAAACAAGCTCACGGTTCTTCTAATGGTGTAAAACATTCTAATACAATTTGAAAAAAAAAAACCTTCTTACCGCGATTTACAAAAATGAATTGTATTTATTAATTCTTTAAACTTTCTTTTACTCCAAGCCTTATTCCGTTTCTATATCAGATAATATCGAAGTCAGCAACCTAATGTAGAAGATTTGACAAAAGCACTAGTTTTTACACAGAGCGATTTTTATTTGACCTCTACAATCTAAGAGAGTCTTCCCCAAGAGTCTTCGTCCAAAAGAGTGAAGAGCCCAATCTTAGATTAGGCTTAATTCATATATATGAGTTCGAGTTTCTTTTCGATGTTTTCATTCACCACAAGAGCTCTAAAAAATTCCGAACCTGAACTACCAGAATAGAAGTCCAATGCCTTAAGCAATGATTGTGGAGATATAAAAAAATCCGTCAAGTGCCAATCGGACTCACGCAGGAAAGGTACTATTATCTATGAAAATGCCAAAAAACACGTTTGTTGAACCGGAGCACCCTTTATATATTTACTAGCTTTCCGCCCGCGGCTTCGCCCGCGT